>BQNB010002404.1:76541-125467 GCA_026074375.1 Tanacetum coccineum | reverse complement strand
GATAAAAAGAAAACACATGTTAAGTTGTTATAACACGCAGCCACACCAGCAACTTTGTGCGCACCATTCGACCTCTAGGCGTTGAGTATAGAATCAAACTTAGTGTATTACGTAAATAAGACATGTAGTATTTCATTTGCCACTGGAATCACTAGAATTCGTCAAGTAACGATGGAGTTAGAAGGTTCTAAAGTTACCCGCAAAAACTGTCATTTTCCACTATTTTGAAAACAATCAACGAGGCGTTTTTCTTAAATTATTGTGACGTTTTTACCTAATGATAAAACGAACCAGATACTGTTATTTGAAGCCTGATGTACCATCTTTATTAGGAAGAAAAATTAGCCATTTTCGTTTAGAAACAAGCTCGCAAATCACAGTTGAAATAGGCTGTTTATCGCAGGTGTCTGCCTTATTTTTGACCCCGATAACGACCCCAAATCACTAAACTTATAAAAGATGTATTAAAGGTGACATGTCCGAGATTACAACACTATTTTTAGATTATCCTAATATGGGCTAGCGATGTCGTAAACTGAGATCAAATTTAGTCGGATAACGTGTGTAAAAACTCTTAACCAGATTAGTTGTTTTCTGTTTTGAAAGCCATCCGCGACACATACACTTTAGCCATAGTTTTCGACCATTTAAACGACCTCTTAGGACAAAACTTAATTGACGAAAGTTATAAAGGACATGGCCGAGATGTTAAATGTATTTTTAGATTTCATTATCGCTAACTAATGAATCCATAAATATATTGTAAAACTCCAAGTTGTCAATTGTAAAACTTAATTATATTTGCACTCTTTCAATTAGTTAAACGCTATTTTCAGGGTCCTCCTCGTCCTCCTCCGGATTGTAGTCAGCAATGTAGCCCGATGATAGGGCTGTAGGTGAGGCATCAACAAGTAGAGGATGATCCTCCATTGGTGCCTCTAGCTCCTCATCAGAAACTCACTGGAATCTCCATGGCTCGGAATTAATATAGACAGACGCGTAGGTAACCGTCGATGATGAAAACATGACTGCTTGCAACGAGCAAAACTTAACTTATATAAGTATATTATATAAGACTAGTATGGTAAATATGAATATGCGCTCATGGCATAAATAAATGATAGTAATATATCATATTCGATAGCTTAATATTTAGGTAGCGTTTAGGACCTACGAGCTTATAGTACTACCTTGCCTAAAGAAATGTTCCCATATTTATATAAATAACCTTTATATAAATAATTGTAGAGTATGTGCGAAAGAATGCAAACTCATCTTTGTATATATCCATAATACCCTCATAGTAACGTACGTACTATAACATGAACACGTATATGAATCATGTAAGCATCTAGTAAAACTAACTAATGCAAATAACTAGTGTATGTATATCCCGTGAAAACCCCTTTTGTATGAATGCAGTGTTTGAAAACGGTTATAGTCCAGCAAATACATTTGACCTGGTTCTCTATAGCCTTGGCTCTGATACCAATCTGTAACACCCCCAAATTGGGTCGCAGCGGAATATGGGTTGGGTGTGGTACTTTATAGATCAATAGCACAAGATATATAAGAACGACCTTTAAAAGTGTCATTTAAAACCGATACGTTGGATTTAGCAAAATGTTTGATACAAAAGCCCGAAGCTTTACTTATTCGTTGTTAAATTATACAAAGATTCTAGTTCATAACAAATGCTTCTCCAAAATGTAATGCAACCAAATCTTTAATGCAAATGACTTCCAAAATAACAACCACCAATGTATCCCTTGCACCTCGTGCCTTATTGACCTCCTGAGAAAAACAAGCTTTAAAACGTCAACAATAATGTTGGTGAATTCATAGGTTTATGAATTATATAAGTGTATGACAACAAGATTCCTTCGTGATAATACATTAAATCTAACCATCACAAAAATGTAATTACGTTTCCCTAAGCTCATGACACTGAAGTTCGACATAAATGAATTGCAATATAAATTGCCTACATTGCCCATAATGATGTTCTAACCCAGAACATCCCAAATCCGACATGGTATACGTTCGTTGGCTCGGTAGTTTCGAAGCCAGTGATAGCTAATCACCCGAACGGGGTGTCACCCCTAAATAGATCTATTTATAACATTTGCGCTCACCCTCCAAGTGATTTACAGTTCATGATAGTGGGCACATTGGGTCATCGCTACTTAGGCAAACACGTAATCAGTTTAAATATGAAATGTTAACTTGCGTCCAATTATAAAACAAAGCATGTTCTCACCCCAAAACTTATAAATCATTATAAAATGTAAACGTGGGGCTATGAACTCACCTCGAGTGGATGAGTTTAACAATGTAAATCACAACAGAAAATGCGTCACAATTACGCTCGAATGCAACCTAATCAATTATAGGTAGTATGAGTACTAAGTACTTTGAATAACTACTACCATATATAATTCTATATAACTACATCACCATCTAATTGAGTTTGTGAAATAATATTTAAATTGCTTTTGATAAATATTATCCATGTGTTTGTTCTCGTATAATCGAATAAATAATTCAGTTGTCTTTGTAAAATAATATTTATAAAGTTTAGGACATGTATAAATACTATATAAATGATTCTAAAATGTTTCGCAAAAATTTATATTAAAAACGAACCAACACTATTCACGTAAGAAAATAGTGCACAAGTATAAAATAATGCGTATCTATCTCGTTTTAAGCCCGTTAGGTATGTTTCTTACGCCCACGCTTTTGTATTAAGACGATCTATCAAAATATGACATTTTTATGTTTTCAACCTCTGGTGTGAATATTACTTTTACTGTTCATGGCAGTTTATAAATTTAGTTATCGTAAAACCCGTAAATGTCATATCTTATTCGTTATAGCTGCGTTTTTAGTGATTCTTTCGAGTACGCCTTTGTTATTAAAAGTTCTATCATATTAATGATGTTTTCAAAATGTTCATGTCTGCGATAAAAAGTAACTTTTATAAAAATAGTTTTATAAAAGTATTTATTGTCGTAAACTCGCATAATTCATAACTCCTTCGTTATTGATTGAAAAATTACGATTCTTATTGTTTTAGAATCCTAAAAATAAGTGCTATCTGTGAAAAATAACCCATCTTATATATCAGAAGTATTTTGTAAAGAGTTTTTATAAAAGTTCTTTTATAAACCCGTTTATTAACGTATAACTCGTAAACTACGTATCTTCTTCGTTATAAATCGGTTTTTCGAGTTCCTTACATGCCCACAATCCTTGTGACATGTAGTATTTTATAAAAGTATAAAATATATATGTTAAATTTCGAATTCTAACAGCCCCTTTAGATATTTTGTTAAAAATGGTGTTCAACTGTTTTTAATGACTTTTTAGCTTCATCACCACTTTGTTACAAGACATTACAACCTTATTATTACATTTCTTTACAACCTAGGGTTCTTAGCCATATTATCACATATTAAACCAATTAATCATAAGATCCATAAGTTTACATACTCATTTGTCCATAACTTTATATAGGTATACTTTTTAAGTCACTTGTTTATATATACTTTTTATATATAAACCACTTATGTACAAGACTTATATATCCATTATAAGATGATATCAACCTTCATATAACATATGACAAAGTTGAGATGCCGGGATCAAAAATGGTATCTTCATTCCTGGTGGAGAGAAGATATGGAGGGACAACGGGATACGTGAGAAAAGCAAGAAAGATCCATACAACATAAGCGAAGAGAGAAGATTGGTCATCCTCTAATGGTACATTCACATTAGTTGTAGACACATTCTTACGAATCCCGAGGTCAATAGAAGTCAAATCTCCCGGATCGGGCTCAATCTTAAATTTGAAACATTCAAGTTCCGGGAGAGACATGATGTGAGTGAGTTCATCGGCGAACTCCTCATGATTAAAGTCACTCCTATCGGCAGGAGGAAACTGATCATTCGAAAGATCAAAGATAAACGAATCATATTGAGAAAAATCAACATGAGTAGTGGTACTGCCACTACTCCTCTCTTTAAAATGATCGTTATCAACGTAGAAAGCTTTATAATCCGGAAGAGATAAATCAGAACGAGTAGTGGGACTGCCACTACTAATCTCTTCTAGATTAAAGCGGAAAGTTTCAGATTCGGGAATAGAATTATCAAAGGTGTTAGTCTCCTCCAAGAAAAGATTAGGAAATGTGGAGGTAGACTTGATCACAACTTCGGAAGATGGAGTAGGATTATCTCTTAATGAATCGATCTTAGCAATAAGAAGATTGACATTCAACAATTTTTCACGAAGGATATCGTCTTTGATTGTTAAAAGAATATCATCATCAATCCTTTCAACTTCCGGGTCAACAATCTCCACCACCTCTAAGCTGACGATCTCAACATCGGGAGGTGATGCATCGACATAATCGATATCCTCACCGTAGGGAGAATCATCATCACTCGAAGAATTATCATCGTTGGAATTGACAACAATCTCAGAATGTTCATTGAGAGCATTAAGAGGGGTGGTATTTTCACAAAGAGGCACATCACACATTTTGTCGGGAATACCCTCGGACTCACTTGGGATTAGGACAAGGTCCTCAACACTAGACTTTATTACTTCGTCCGATTCCATTTCTAGAATAGTGTCGAGATGCTCGTCCCCCATACTTAGAGAGTTATCGGGTTCCTTGATTGGTAAAACGGGTGTGATTGCAATGGTATCGTCTTCGTCATCATCATAGCAAATGGGAATCTTCCAATATCGATCTTTAGCCGCTTTATCTTCCGTAATTCGCTTTTCTTCTTCCTTTTTTTGCATGACTTGACCAACCAAATCACGTATGGTTGTCATTTGCTCCATAAGCTTATTTTGAGAATTGAGAAGATCATTTTGAGTATTGAAAATTGGATGATTGACGGTATATTGCGGGGATTAAAATTGGTCAAAACTGAAAGAATTAGAATCATAGCAAGAATTTTGCTCATGATAATAGTCTTCATTCATTGGTCGACATTGGTAGGTTTCATGAGGTCCCCCGCAATTTTCACAACAGGATATTGTTGTGGGTAAAATCGTGTGAAGTTGGTGGAAAATTAATCAAAGTTTTGATTGAAAACACTAGGTCCCTGATGTAGGACAAAACGGGGACTTGAGGTTGACAATCGTAACCGTAATGAGAATCGTTCCCACATAACTCACAAGAGTATGGTACGTATTGTGGTTGTGGAGGATGGTTTGTAACACTTGGAGAATCGTTAGAAGAGTACGGAGTTGAAAAATTGCTTGGTGTTCCATTTCCAATCGTACAATAAAAACAAACTCCATTGTATTCATTACAACCACATTTTAGGCATGTACCAAGAAGACATTGTTGTTGCACACTTTGCAAGTTTTGTAGGGGCTCACTAATGGTTTGAGTGTTGCATGGTTCTGGATTAGTGATAATTGGAACTCTCGGAGGGCAATTATAACCGTAATGAGCACCTTTCCCACAAGACTTACACGTGCATTGTTGACAAAAGATTCCATCTAACGAATCACCGCACTCGTGACAACAATGGTCAATGTGTAGAGGACTTGGTGAGGAATTTTCACCGGGGTCCTGATTAACAACGATTGGCTCTCGAGGAGCATTAACAACGTTGGTATTGTCGTCGGATGACTCGGAAGTGTCTTGGAAGTCTTTGAAAAATTCATTTTCCACACAATATGTAAACAAATCTTCCTTAAATTTCTTTCGTAAAAGAAAACATCCATGACAATACGGACCATCAACCGGGGTTCCACACCTTGCACACCTTGCACAATTTCGAGGGGGTTTAGGAACAAGAATCTTGTCTTCAAGACCCTTATTTGAACAACAAAAGTCTGCAGTGTACAAAACTCCACAAGTCGAGCATTCTTTAATCGCGTAAATCGGATTCAAACGATAATCGAATGACGTCATAAGAATTAAACATTAAGATGGATAAGAAAAGAATTAAATGATACGAAGAAAAAGAAGATTATTTTTGGTTTTTCAATTAATTCACAATTTATTTTAACGGACAAAATGAGATAAGACAACTTAAACCAATAGTCAACTCGTTTCACGGTAGCTTTTAAAAGACACGCACAAAGGAGCGGAGGAGCGGGAAAGCGCGAAGCTATTAAAAACCTTCTCCTTTCGGGTCGTAGTTCCTCGGAACAACCCTCCTTATACCCCTCTTATAGTTTGTTTATCAATTAAAGGTGAGCCGTATTTCACAAGTGACACAAAGGCAAGTTTTAAATCTTTTGTTCGGGAACTTATTATGATAATGCTTCAGGTGAAAGCATTATATCGATGATGATTTTTATTGATAATTAAGGATAATGTTTTTATATTTTTGATTTTCTTTTTTTTTATGATAATTATACTAAAAAGAAAATGAAAATATTTTTGTACTTTTTGGTTTTTTTTTTTTTTTATAGATAATATGCACAGATTCAAACACAAATGCTCAACAGCAACGATAGTCGGTATCACAGCCTCCCCGGCAACGGCGCCAAAAATTGATCCGTCCAAACCACACCTTAAAATACATATAATATATAATAAAATATAAAATATATATAGTAAGGATAGTCTAGAAACGAAGTCAATAATACCGAGAAGTAGTATAGAATGTTCCCGGGTCGTTTATCCCCAACGAGGCTGTGCTGGAAAATCGATACAGTCGGAAGATTGGAGTTGAATTTTGAATTACACTACAAATTTAATAGCACAAACTAAAAACAATTAACTAGCACGAAATTTTAATACACGAAAATTAAAAATGTGAGCTAAAACTGAAATTTAAAATCTAAAGCACTACTTTTAACAAATTTTATACCTAAAAATCACAAATTTAAAAAGAAAATTTTAGGAAAAAGAATTAGAATTTTTTTAACTATTTTTGAATTTTTTTATGAATCTTTTAAGAAAAATGAATTAACTAAAAATAAACTTTTTCTAAAAATTAAAACTAAAATTCTACTTTTATTTTTCAAAAATACTAGATTTAAAAAGAAAATTTTCACAAAAAGAATTACAATTTTTCAACTACTTTTCTATTTTCTATGATTTATTAAAGAAAAAGAAATTACTTAAAACCTATTTAAATTTCTAGAAAATACAAATTAAACTGGAAAAATAAGGAAAAATGCTTTTTAACTACTTAAAAGGTGCAGAAATTTAATGGAACAAAAAGCCCTAATTTTTATAAACTAATTGAACCCTAATTTGATCAATTAAAAACCTAAACCTAATTTTATAAAACTAAAATTAAAATTATTAAAACTATTTTATTTATTCTAAAAAGACAGGGTAGAAAGTGTAATAAAGGAAAGTAAAGGGTAGGCGGGCAAACTATTATGAATTTACACTACAATGAAAACGGGTACCCCTGAACTATGGGAAAAAGTTATCAGCTGGCCTTGCGGATCTTGGGATTTTTTATAGCTTATTAAAAAGTGAGATTCAGCTAAAACTCAAAACTACAAAGTTATCAAAGAGCTTATTCTAAACAACTTTAATAAAGATACTTACTACTTTTAACAACTGAATAAGCTTAAAACTTAGACTTTTTGAAACTGTTCTCAGAAAGAACACTAGGGACTCATTTCTTAACTTTTTAGGCTTTTGCTTATTCCAGGCTGTTGGCTACATGAAAGTAAGAACTAAAAATTGATAAATGCAGCTGAAGATATTGTACTATGTATGTCTAGACAAGAAATAGCTAAAGGTTATACAAGTTTAACAAGAAAATTTGAACTTATAAATCTACCAATTCAGTTATTGATTGGAATTTAAGCTAAATTTCATAAGCTAACTAACTCAAAAAGTAATCCTATAAGCTGAAATTTTACACATAAGCTATTCTATGAATGTTTATTAAACCTAGATATAAGGATTTTGATATGAACAACTAGAAAAATTATATCTAAATGAATTAAGCTAGTAATGTGACTGCTGCTAATACCACTTTTGCTAGTACAAATAAGCTAGATTACAAGCTGAGAAATGAAACTTAAGTGATGACTTGAATAGAAACTAAAATGGGTTGAGTACTAACAGTATTCTTAATCCTAGATTCTAACTCCTAATTACAAACTAAAAAAGTGGCTAGAGAAAAGTAATAGAGTCGACAATAGTATTAACTGGAGTTAAGCTTGTTGTGTGATTACTTGGAAAGTACTTAGTGCCAGCCTAAACTCCTACTTTAAAACTATACACTAACTGTTTAAATGTATTCAAACCTTCATTAACTAATTTTGATACCTTCGAAATGCTAAAATCACTAAGGCTCTAAAAAGCATTCAAACATTTAAACTGCCCTGGTGCTAAGCTCAACCTTTTGAACTTAAAATCTTTGACAATTTACAAACTAACTTTCAAAATTTGTTAAGACTACTTAACTCAACTTAGTAACAAGTTTGGACAGAATGTTATTGACTTTAAAGGTCAAATAGAGCTTGAACCAAACACTCCCTAAACAAAACTGTCAAAGCTAAAATTCACTCAAAATCTCTTTTAATACTAAAACAGCTAAACCTTTATATCTAATCTTACTATAACTAAACTATCTAAGCTATTTTAACTCTAAAATACCTAGCTTATTAATAAGAAATAAACACTTTCTCTCCTAGCCACTTCCTACAATTTGACAGAATTGTAAAATAATGAAACCTAAATGAATTTTGACTTAGACAGCTTAAAACTATTACATCTATAATCTAATCTAAGCAAAATGAGCAGGATTAAGCATAAGATTCCAAAAGAATAAGCTAAATGAATTAAGCAAAGTAAATGCCAAAATGAAATCTAGATTATAAAACCTGAGAATTGATGAATCTTCACACTTAAGCTATCCAAGAGAAGAAGCTTAAGTGTTCCTAATGGCTTCCAAAGCCTCTAAACCTGAGCTTAAAAGCTCAATAAGCTATATTAGCTTATTACTCCTTGTAGCTCAATATTGAACCCAATGAACTAAGGTTATCATACTTTGATGTAAATTGTATAAAATGAGTAAATGAAACACTAAAAACAGAGTTTTGACTAAATGTGAGCTTATTAACAAGTTTAAGCTCAAAAGAGCTTATTAGAGCTTATTAGGTAAAAAAAACAGCTTAATTTTGAAATCAAAGAACAAAGATACTTAAGAACTGAATTATATTGCTCAAACTAGTAAAGTACAAACTAAAGGAAACAAAGTACAAGTGCTTAAAGCCAAATTTGAAAAACTCAAATGAAAATGCTTAAAAATAAGGAAAAATTACAAACTGAAAATTTAACTTGCTAACTAACTCCTTATTCTTCTTCTTTTATAACTGAGTCTTCAAACCTTTGTGTTTGTTGTGTGAGAGCAAGACAGAAACCAATCTTGGCCATTGATAGTCATCTTGTGCTTCTTTTGAAATAATACCCGTCGTTGGATTGACCTTGAAAAGAGTGGGATTGCCAAATAGGACTAGGGGTTTAGTGGAGGTGAGGGTGAGGTTTAATCTCTTGGGTAATTTGTGGGATTGAGTGTTTTTTGAGTTGCAGGGAAAAACGTGAAAGGAAAAGGTGTAGAGTGAAAATGGCGGGAAAGGGGGTTGGGAGAGATATACAGTGGGTTAAACTAGGTGAAGGGTTTGGGGATTGGGCAATTTTAGTCCCTCATGGTGTATGTGGTGTTTTCAGCCATGGTCCTTGTGGTTATAAGAGTTTTGGGGACTTGGCAAAACAAGTCCCCAAGGGTTATAATACCCATTTCACCATTCGTCCTTATGGTGTGTAAGTTAGGAGAGTTGGCAGAATTGCCCCTTGAGGTATCATTTTGACAACTTGGCAGTTTCTGCCCTTCTCTTTCTTTCTCTCTTTTCTTGTGTAAATATAACTTAGGGAATTTGCAATTTCAGTCCCTATAGTTATATTTTTTTTCTTCTTTAACTTTCTTTTGACTTGACCATGTCGGTGTTGACTTTGACTTTGACCAGTTGACTTTTCTATTGACTTTTTGACTTGATTGACTTTTCGGCTTCAATTTGGCTTTGTCTTTCACAGTCTTTTCCATTCCGAGTCCGGTTTTGTCGTTTTGGCTTTGTTTTTCGTCCTTTTCTTAGTTATCCGTTCCTGCACAATACAATTAGCAAAACAAGCGTATATTTGGCATTTTAAGTCCGTTTTTGGTTATTTTAGCTCGTTTTTTAAAGGTAAAAGGTATGTGTAATTAAGCACATACCAAAATCCCCCATACTAAGGTATTGCCGTGTCCTCACGCAATGTTATGAAGTAAACATTTACGAAAAAACTAAGATTTCAATCTCCCCCCGTCTAATAACTTTGAAAAGTAGCTAAGTGTTCGTCAAGGGAAAGAGCTAAGGCAAAGAGAAATAAACCCATGACTCAGTCACAGTTGAGAATCTACATGTCAAACTATCTGAAGAATCAAGGAACTTGGAAGCTTTCTCAGTTAAAAAAGTTGAGTTTTAAAGAAATTAAAGAAGAGTTTGATAAGTTAGTTCAGCGGATTGACACTTTTGTTCCTATGGATTTTGAAGCTACAAAGGCAAAATTGAAAAGATATGGAGAAGAGCTTCAGACAAAAACTTCAAAGAAACAAAAGATTGATGATAAAGATGTTCCAGCTATAGGAGAAAAAGTTGCTGAAGTAAAGGAAGAAGAGCCAGTAAAAAGAACAGGAAAAAGAAAGAAGCAAAAGGCTAGGAAAGGTATAAGTATTGACAAGAATACACAAGGAGATTCAGAGACTGATAAAGAGGAATCAGTGGAAGCTATGAATCCTACTCCTTTGGCTACAAAATCTAATATTGTGGTAAATTGGAAGATATTTCAGCAAGGTTAAAGAAGTGTTTATCAGATAATGAGAGCAAATGGAGCTGATACAGTCTACATGAGCTTTGGAGCTATGATTAAAGACTTCACAAGAGAGGATCTTATAGAGCTGTACAGGTTGGTAATGCAAAAGTATGGAACAAATAGGCCTGAGAATGCTTATGACAGAGTGCTTTAGAGTGACCTCAGGACTATGTTTGATCCACCTCTCAATGAAGATGCTATTTGGAGCTTACCACTTCAACAGAAGATGATTAGTTGGAGGTATTATGATAAATGAAAGTACATTGTTTAACTTTAGAGGCATACACTATATATATGTTAGCGGATAGAAAGTATCCATTGTCAAAAGAAGCTTGCCAAGTGAGGCTGAAAATGAAGCTTTTAGATGGAAAATATGATGAAGTTTGCTATAAACTCTTGAAGATGCATTGAGAAAGCAAGCTGGGTTTAGAAAGTGATGAAGTTATAGTAGTCAGTGGGCTGTTTTAGAAATTGAGGATTATTATGGAAGGGAGAAGGGTTTGGTGTTGGCTAACCACCACACAATTAATGGTTATCAGTTCACCATGTTAATAGGCATTAGGCTGGCTGTCTAAAGTAAACGGCTTTGGTAAAGGACTTCTCAAATCCGTTTATGGTTGATTGTTTACAAAAATCTGTATGGTAATTCAATGACCATGTAATGCACTAAGTATTGGCTACTCCAGATGTAAACGTCTACTGTAAAGAGAATTCAAATCCGTTGATAGTGATAGTTTGCCTAAAAACTATATGGATCAATGCACCTTGTTATACAATGATGCATTGACTAGTCATGGCAAATGGTCACATGGTAAAGGACATATCAAATCCGTTGATGGCTGTAGTTTGCCTAAAAACTATAAAGACAATTAGTTGGATGTTGCTGTGTAGCTGGAAAGAGAGACAAAGACTAAAAGAAAAAGTTTGATCTGGTTTTTTCAAAGAAACAACAATACAGACATCATTCATAGAGAAGCTAGGACTTGAATGCATGCTTGGTTACAAATTCTCAAAATCCCAAAAACTAAAGACAACTATGAAACCTTGAAGTTAACAAGTGAAGTTCAAGTTTAGGGGAGGATTGTTAGGAATTTTGTAGAACAGATTTAATTCTGTTATTATTGTAGTTAATTCTGCTAGTGTAATAGTTAGTACTAGTAGAAGGTTTATCATAGTTAGTACTGGTATTATTAAATAGTTAATACTGTTTATGTAATAGTTAAGTCTGCTTACATAGAAATTAGTTAGAGTTAAAGATATGCATGAGATATCTTAGGAAAAGATATGCATTATCTTTATACGCGTTTTGTAAAGCGCGTTAGGGTTTCCTTAGTCTATAAAAGGATCCCTAGGCATAGTCAATAGCTATAGTTCTACAAAAGATCAAAAAGATCGAATAGAAAATCATAGTTTGTAATCTGTAACTTAGACAGATTCAAAGTTCAATATAAAAGTGTTTTGATTATATTCTTCTTTACATTGTTGATTAAATTCCGCGTAATCAATAGCGGTTAATCATTGTTTCATCATTGTTACTTTAGATTTATCTAAGGCAATAAACCCTTTACAAGCTAAGGTTAAGATCCATTAAGCAATGGGGTCCTACATTTTTGGTAGGCGAAGCCTGATACCTAGCACACATGCATACAACGAATACAAGGTCGGGTCTGCTGGCAGTGAGATACATTAGGGAGCCGACCATACTACAAAATCGAGTCTGGTCAACTAGGATCCCTTAGGGGTCCTCATCCAGTTTGAGTCGATCCACCATAGGTGTATCAACAGGGTCACACGAATCCATCCCAAATTTCTTTAATATTTCAAGAGCAAGTTTTGATTGGTTAATAAAAATGCCTCTGGGATTTTGAGAAACTTGTAAGCCTAAGAAAAAATATATTTGCCCTATCATTGACATTTGAAATTTAGAACTCATCTCATAGGAAAATATTTCACATGCTTTAAGGTCGGTCGAGGCAAAAATGATATCATCTACATATATTTGAACAAGAAGAATATGTTTTCCTGTTTTCCAAGTGAATAGTTTTGGATCAACTGCACCCTTAAAAAATTTGTTATCCAAAAGAAATCATGACAAGGTATCATACCAGGCCCGAGGGGCTTGCTTTAAACCGTAAAAAGCTTTCTTCAGACGATAAACATATGTCGGATGGTCAGGATCAATGAAACCCTCTGGTTGACTAACATAGACTTCTTCCTTCAATTCACCGTTCAAAAATGTTGTCTTTACATCCATTTGATCGATGGTCATGTTTTTACTGGCGGCATTAGCGATGAAGATATGAATAGCCTCGATACGTACAACCGGTACAAATGATTCCTCGAAATCAATGTCCTCCTCTTGTCGATATCCCTTGGCCACTAACCTAGCCTTGTTCTTCAGAACATCACCGTACTCATGAAGTTTAACTTTGTAAATCCACTTGAGAGCAATAATCATGACACAGTCTGGTTGAGGTACTAATTCCCATACTTGAAGTCGATCAAATTCGTGAATCTCATCTTGCATAGCTTGAAACCAGCAATCTTTAATAATTGCAGATTTGAAGTACTTTGGTTTAACTTTTGATAGTACAAAGTTATTCAAGCACCATAAGGCATCGGTTGCCAGTTGTTTTCTTGTGATACCGGCCGAGAGGGATTGCTAATAATATTATCCAGTAGGTGATCCTTACTCTATTTCCTGAGATGATGAAGTGGTTGAGAGACATAAGGAGATTCTGCTGAACTAAGATCCCCAGATGATGATGCTTCAGAACTATGTTCTAGAGCAAATACATTTATGAAGGGATGATTATCAACAGGAACTAAGGGATTGTCTTCCATGAGAGTAGAATCAGCTGCAATGCCTTGATGTAAACTTAGATATTGTAATGCCAAAGATGACGGTGAATGACTTGGAGAAGGTGCATCTTGATCAATGGAAGTAGATGAAGGTGTACCGGCTGAATTGACTGGTACTGAAACTACTAGAGCAGGAGAGACCGGTCTTTCAACACGAGGAGGTTCCAAGCATTCATCGAACATTGGTTGGAATAAGATCTCCAGTTTTTTATTTGTGGGGGGTACATAAGGAGCTGTAGGAACCGGATTTGGTACGAGCCTTGAACTTATTTATCCAAGCATTAGAAAACTAGGAGCGGGTCCTGTACTGAGTTACACAGGAGCCATTTGCTCAGTCAGCTCATCGAATTGAATGTGAAGTGTTTCCATAATTCATTGGGTTATCTTGTTGTAGATTCGATAACTTTTCCTGCTTGGTGCATAGTGTATGAAAATTCCAATATCAGCCGTTGGTTACAATTTTCCAAGATCTTCGCTGTCATTTCTAAGGTAACAAAGATCACCAAAGATACAAAAAAAGGTAATATCAGGTTTCTTATCATGCACCAGTTCATATGAGGTTTTGTCATGATGGGTGTGAATTAGGGATCGGTTTTGGGTGTAACAAGCAGTCGCCACAGCTTCTGCCCATAAAAACATTGGGGCCTTGGAAAATATCAGCATTGTTCTAGCGGCCTCTACAAGGGTACGATTTCGTCTTTCGACAACGCCATTCTGCTGTGGTGTCCTCGGAACTATCTTTTGGTGAAAAATGCCGACACGTTCATAATAATCAGTCAAATCTTTATTGACAAAGTGCCACTATCGGTACGGACGTATCTGACAATTTTGTTGAGACCAACTTGTATTTGCTTCAGAAATTTGATGACAACCGCTGAGGTTTCATCTTTTGATCTCAAAAACTTGACCCAAGTAAACTGCGAATAATCATCAATGATGACTAAGATGTATTTCTTCCCATTAATTGTTTGCACTAACATAGGCACTTAATATCATTAATGGGTATTAAGAACTTACAAGTTGGTGTTTTCAGGTTTGGGTTTCGTGGGTATGCGTTTTGCTCTTTCCTAGTGAATGCAGAGCAGAGATGATCTTCTCAACTTCAATCTAGGTAAGTCCTCTTACGAGATCCTTTCTTGCTAAGTCATTGATGGTGCTGGAAGTTCAAGTGTTTTAAACGACAATGCAATAACCATGCTTTGTTATTGGAGGGCTTTAGAAAGCAAACAGATTAGGGAGGACTTCATCATGTCTTCGACCGATATAGTGTATAAATTTGAACCATGAGAACCTTTAATTAATTCATCACCATCCGTGTCTGGTTGCGTGTAAAGCACTAGTCAAATTTATATATGTAAAGTAAAAGTCCCGTGACAATTCTTTCCAATTGCTTCTATATATAATATATAATAAAATATAAAATATATATAGTAAGGATAGTCTAGAGACAAAATTAATAATACCGAGAAGTAGTATAGAATGTTCCCGGGTCGTTTATCCCCAACGAGGCTGTGCTGGAGAATCGATACAGTCAAGAATTGATAAAGGATTTTTGAATTTTGAATTACACTACAAATTTAATAGCACAAACTAAAAACAATTAACTAGCACGAAATTTTAATACACGAAAGTTAAAAACGTGAGCTAAAACTGAAATTTAAAATCTAAGGCACTACTTTTAACAAACTTTTTACCTAAAAATCACAAATTTAAAAAGAAAATTTTAGGAAAAAGAATTGGAATTTTTTAACTATTTTTGAATTTTTTATGAATTTTTAAAGAAAAATGATTTACTAAAAATAAACTTTTTCTAAAAATTAACACTAAAATTTTACTTTTATTTTTCAAAAATACTAGAATGAAAAAGAAAATTTTCTCAAAAAGAATTAAAAATTTTCAACTATTTTTCTATTTTCTATGATTTATTTAAGAAAAAGAAATTACTTAAAACCTATTTAAATTTCTAGAAAATACAAATTAAATTGGAAAAATAAGGAAAAATGGTTTTTATAAACTAGAAAGGTGCAGAAATTTAATGGAATAAAAAGCCCTAATTTTTATACCCTAATTGAAACCTAATTTTATCAATTAAAACTAAACCCTAATTTTTATTAAACTAAAATCAAAAATATTAAAACTATTTTATTATACTAAAAAGAACAGGGTAGAAATTGTAATAAAAGAAAGTAAAGGGTAGGCGGGAAAACTAACTAGAATTTATACTCTAGTTAAAACAGGCAACCCTAAACTATATAGAAAATACATCTAGACCTCGCGATTCAGCTTATTTTTGCTTATTTAAAAAATGAATTTCAGCAAAAACTCAAAACTACAAATTTGTTAAAGAGCTTATTCTTAACAACTTTAATGAAGGCACTTGCTAATTTTATCAACAGAATAAGCTAAAAAAAACTAGCTTTTTGAAACTGTTACAGAAACAAAGACTTTAACTAACTTTTCTAGTTAATGGCTTATTTCTAGCTTATTTCTACATGAAAGTGAAAACTAAAAGTAGCTACTTGATGCTTGTGATGTGTACTAAGATTATCTAAAAAGAAATAAGCTAAGAGTAACAAGTTTAACAAGGAAATTGATCTTGAAAAGTAAGGACTCAGGCTTATCACTGAAATTAAGCAAAACCTAATAAGCTATCTAGCTCATTACTAAATCTTAGAAGCTAAACTTTTGAAAATAAGCTAATCTTTATACTTTTAACAAACCTAGATAAAAGGATTTTAGAGATTACAACTAGAAAATAGAAAATCACAAGAAATAAGCAAGTAATATAAGCTGCTGTTAAACCACTTTTACAGGAACATTTCAGCTAGTCTAAGTACTTAAAAATGAAAATTAAGAGATGTTTTATATTGAGCTAATGTAGATCTACAAAAGTGCTTAATACCTAATTCTAATTCCTATTTATAAATGCTAGAAGGAAGCTTAAAAATGAAAGATCAACAACAGTATTAACTGTAGCTGCTGATATACTTGACCAAAACTAATCTTGCAGGCTTAAATTTCTAAAGTGAGAACTTATATACTATCTATATAAATGTCTCTAAACCTGCTTTAAACAAAATTTCACTCTAAAATGCTTTATTACACTAAAATCTAAAGCTACTTTACATTTAAAAACATATAAAATTAATCAATTCTGGGTCTGACTTGATCTCATGCATTTTTTTTAAGAACAGGCTTGAGAACAGAGAAAGTGCTTATTGATTGAAACATAAGCCGTAGTTTGAAGTTTTAAAGTAGTCTAGAAGTGGGAACCATCTACAAATGTATCTCTTAAACCTCATTAATAGTGACTTGCTATGTGTGTAGAGAGCATATGACTGAGTAGTTCGATAGACAAGTTCTAGCCTATTGCTAATAATTACCGATCTATCAGAGCATAATGACCGAAGTGTTTGGTGAGTGACGTTTAAAGTGAGCAGTAGTATAGATTTGTAGCATAACGCGTTATTGTACACATAGTTTGTCAGACTAGTGTTTAACGTTACTCAAAATAATACATAGTTATCGCTTGTGAATACTGTTGTCTTATTATTATCTAAATATCTATTTAGAAAAGTTTGTCCTATTTAAAAACATAGTGCACTATCTCTCACCCTGACCCACTCACAACCCCTACACTCCCTACACCTCCAGCAGCACCCCACACTCTTGCTACACGCTCCAATCCCCCCACCACTCATAGGCCTTACTTTGAACTACTAAAACCTACAGGCTTTATGTTTAAAAATAAGACAAGCACTCTTTCTCTCCTAGCTTATTAATCTTAATGACAGGAATTGATAAGTAAATTAACTTGATTTAAACTAAGGACAACTTTTAAAGCTTTTATTACTTTATAAGCTAACTAAGCGACTATAATGAGACAGGATTTTTTTATGAAGCGTCATAAGAATTCAAAAAAAAAAAATATGGCAATATGTTAATTAAGCTATTTATAAATGCTAAAATTTTAAAGTCAAAAAGCTAAAACTTCGGGTACTTGTAGTCTCAGTCACAAGCCACTCTTGTTGAGTGAGTGGCTTAAAAACATTCACCTAAGTGGCACCTTGCCTCTATACCTTGAGCTTAAAGCTCAATAAGCTTTTAAAGGCTTATTACTCTCTTGAACCTCCAAACTTTGATCAAACTGAATCCAAATGAACACTTTTGAACTAAAATGAGCTGAAAACAGTATTCTAAAGTATTTTTATAAAATTTGAACAACTTTAGCACTTTAGAAAATATAATAAGCTACAAAGAGCTTATTACAAGCTTATAAGCTATAAACAGCTTATTACTTAAAAACTTTAGATCAAACACAACACAACTCTGTTATTGCTTAAAAATGAAAGGTACAAGTAGTACAACTGAAAATAAAGGATTTGAAACTTTGAAAGGTGTACAGTACTCGAAATTGAAAAATATACAAAGAGAATTGAAACTTTAAAAACTACTAACTACTAACTACTAACTAACGGAACGTTCTAGCTTCTATTTATAGAAGAATGATGATGAGGGTGATGAGAGCTTCTTTCTTTTTAGCCGTTGGATCTTTCTTCTTCAATTTGTGGCCGTTGATGAGCTTTGGCCACGTGTACGGGCCAATGAGATGTTGCCAGGTGTTTGAAATGATGTGGCGTTGGGTTTTAATACGAGGTAAAGAAGAAAAGGGAAGTGGGGAAGGGTTTTTGATGAAGATGGGTTTGTGGGAGATTGGGCGGGAAAGGTTGTTGAAGACGGTTGTTAGGGATTAAGCCGCGTGTTATATTTTGAATCTTTGGGATATATGCACAAATGGTCCTTGCGTTTCATTTCCTCTTTTGTAGTGTATAAACAATCTTTCAATCTTGACATAACAGGCCCTTGTGGTTTCTTTCTTCTTTTTCCTCATTATAAACCAATTTTCTACTTTTGGCAACTTTGGTCCTTTGTACTTTAAAACATACAAATGAGCCCTTGTTCTTTGAAAACTTGTCAACATTGGTCCTTGATCTTCAATTTAATCTTCATTCTTTCTTCTCCTGTATCGGGCTGATCCGGCTTTTGATTGATTTGGCTTCATTCTTTACTCTTGTCTTACCTTTTCCGTTTCTTGTCGGTTTTGAACGATTTTGCTCACTTTTGTCTTTATTATCCTTTCCTGCACAACAGACACAAAAACACACATTTTTCTATCCTTTTGGCATTTTCTTGGCTTTTAATTGGCAAAATCCCGGGTAATTTATATATACAATTAAGCATTTATCATTAACTTATCTGAGTCAGTAGCATAGCCCATAAGCGCCAATTGAGCAAAGATCTCTATAGTTGGAAGAGAGGTAATTCCATCTTGATCATCCAACTTGAGATGTCGCCGTAGAGAACCTTCAGTGATTGAAAGTGAGTGTCCATCTATAGTTGCATGAATCTTGACAGTGCCATTATCATCAGTCAAAATCTCAGCAGTCCTCCAAAATTGTCTTATAAATGATACACACACCTCGGGCTTCTTAGTAAGTGCATAATGAATATGACTTCGAGTGATGAAATCAATGATCTGATGAAACCCTGCACTACCCGTAGATTTTTCCAGAAATGCTACCATGTTGTGTTTATCACAAAACTCCAAACTTGCCATGAGTAACGATGTGAGGTATTGAGTGGGATATGATCGTGTATGTATGAATGAGGACTGGAGAGAGTTAATTGCAAATTAATAGAGAAAACAGAGAGATATTAGTTGACCAATATTAAGTAAATTGAAGATATTGTGAATAAAGCATATGAATATATAGTTGATCCACGAAAGTCCAATTGGTCAAACCCCTATTCCATAGGTATTTGGCGGAAATATCTCAACGGCTCTATTAATTAATGAAAAAATATCTGTTAGGCCCAAACAGTACTAACGGTCATCCAGCAGTATTAAGTTTGGCCTAGCAGTACTAAAAATTGCCTAGCAGTATTAACTCCTCCATCCATAAGCAGTACAAACTGTAAGACTTAAAAGAATAACAGCACACAATCTCTCTTTCTGTTTTTAGACTCACAATTCATCTCTCAATTCTTTTGGCTCACTTTTCGCTCTGTCTATTTTTCACACAGCTCTCTTTCTGTTTTTGATCTCACCAATTCTCTCTTTTGTTTTAGCTCACAAAATCACACAAGGTGTAGTTTTTGGCAAACTACCAGCCATAAACGGATTTGATGAGTCTTTACCAATAGCCGTTTGCTTTGGACTAGCCATTGAGTTTTAGAAGTACTCTTGCTACAGCACATAAACTTATATTTAACTCTACACTAAGTTCTTGTCTTTATCACATTATTAAAATTTGAGCATCGAACTCGTGAAGCTTAGGCCTACAATCCGATCAGTTGAGGAACTACTAGGGCTCAAACCCCAATCGAGTCAAAATTATTCTCCATTCTACCCATTAGGAAAGTCCAAAACTGTGACAAAAACACTTATTTTATTTTGAAAATTTTTTAAAATTTTTCAATTTTTTTTTGTAATTTTTTTGCAAAAAATTGGTGGTAAAAACGAGATTACGTGATGACAACGACTGCAAGGCAAAAATCAAATCGAAATCCCCGCAACGACGCCACCAAAAATTTATCTCCAAACAACCCTAAAATATATATAATATATAAAAAAATATAGAAGTATATAAAGTAAGAATAGTTTTTAGAAGCATAATCAATGAAACCGAGACGTAGTATAAAATGTTCGCCACATGGGTCGTTTATCCCCAACGAGGCTGTGCTGGAAAATCGATACAGTCGGAAGATTTGAGTAAAGGATTTTTGAATTTTGAATTACAAACTAAAAACAATTAACTAGCACGAAATTTTAATACACGAAAATTAAAGACGTGAGCTAAAACTGAAATTTAAAATCTAAAGCACTACTTTTAACAAATTTTATACCTAAAAATCACAAATTTAAAAAGAAAATTTTAGGAAAAAGAATTAGAATTTTTCAACTATTTTTGAATTTTTTAAATGGATTTCTTAATGAAAATGAATTATAAAAATAAACGTTTTCTAAAAATTAACGCTAAAATTCTACTATTATTTTTTTAAAAATACTAGAATGTAAAAGAAAATTTTACGCCAAAAAGAATAAGATTTTTTTAAACATGTTTTCTATTTTTCTAAGGATTAATGAGTTTTAAGAAAAAGAAATTACTTAAAACCTATTTTAATTCCTAGAAAATACAAATTAAACTGGAAAAATAAAGAAAAATGGTTTTTAACAACTAAAAAGGTGCAGAAATTTATTGGAACAAAAATGCCCAATTTTTATAAACTAATTGAACCCTAATTTTGTCAATTAAAGTCCTAAACCTAATTTTATTAAACTAAATTTAAAAATATAAAACTATTTTAATATTCCTAAAAGTCTAGGGTAGAAAGTGTAATAAAGGAAAGAAAAGGGTAGGCGGGGTAACTGTCTAGAATTTACACTCTAGTTAAAACGGGTAACCTTGAACTATGAAATATATACAAAACAGACCCTACGATATGGCTTATTTTTGGCTTATTAAAAATTGAGATTCAGCTAAAACTCAAAACTACAAAGTTATAGAACAGCTTATTCTAAACAACTTTAATAAATGCACTTGCTACTTTTATCCACTGAATAAGCTAAAAACTTAAGCTTTTAAATCTGTTCACAGAAACAAGGGCTTAACTAGCTTTTTAACACTTTAGCTTATATCTAGCTTATTTCTAAATGAAAGTTAAAACTAAAAGAAGCTATATGTAGCTTAAGATGTGTGCTTAATGTTTCTAAAAAGAGATAAGCTAAGTTTTAACAAGAATATCAAGAAAATTGATCTTAAAAAGTGCAAGTTTCAGCTTAAACTAAGATTAAGCTTTTCCTATTAAGCTAAAAAGCTTATTTCTAATTATTAAAAGCTGAAATTTTGGAAATAAGCTAAAATATTGATACAAAACTAACCTAGATAAAAGGTTTTTCAAAATTACAACTAGAAATGAAAATTCAAAAAGGAATAAGCTAAAAAAAATCAAAACTCGCTGCATACCACTTTTTTTACAAGTGAATTTAACTAAATAAAAGCTGAGAAATGAAACTTAAGTGATGATTTTTATTAAGCTGATAGAGTACTAAAAAGATTCTTAATCCTAGATTCTAACTCCTAATTACACAGGCTAAAAGAGAGCTAGAAAATTGAACAGCAACAACAGTATTAACTGTTGTTGCTGATGCAATTGACCAAAAAAAAAAAACGTTAAGTACGGGCATATTTTCTACTTAAACTCTTTAACTAACTCATTACATGTATATAAATGTACACTAACACAAAGTGACCTCTAAATTGCCATGAATTTCTTTAAAACTAAAAACACTTAACTCTCAAAACTGCCCTGGTGCTGGCAAAGAAATTTTAAGCTCACAATTCTTGAATTCTATTAACTATCTTTTAAAACCTGTTTTAAACTTGAACATATGACTTAACTCAACTTTATAAAAGATTTTGACAAAATGATGTTGACTTTTAGAGTCAAAGACAGCTTAAACCAAACACTCTCTTAAGTTGAGCTGTCAAAACTAAAGTGAACTTAAAATCTATTTTAACACTAATTCTGACAAAACCTTATATCTACTCTACTTTATTCTAACCTATTTAAGCTATTTGAACTCTAAAAGTCCTAGCTTATTTATGAAATTAAGCTACTTTGTCAGCTAGCTTTTAACTCTAAATGACAGAATTTAAAACTAAATAAGCCACTTAAGTAACTATAACTAAAAATCAACTTTATAAATTTCTGAATTTCCTAACAACTAACACAATATAACAAGAATATAGAGCACATACAAGGATAATCTACACACATAAGCTAATATGTAAATGCTAAAATGAAAATTTGGAATTTGAAACCTGAAATTTTAAAGTCTCAGAACCTAGCCACTCTATCTGAATGAGTGGCTTAAAACATGAACCTAATGGCTCCTTAGCCTCTAAACCAATGAGCTTAAAGCTCAATAAGCTGAATTAGCTTATTTCTCCAAATAGCCTCCAAATTTGAACTCAAATGAACACTTATGAACTAAAATAGACTAAAAACAGTTTTAAAAAGCTTCTAGTGATATTAAAACACTTTTAAAACAAGAGAAGATAGAATAAGCTAATATTAAAGCTTATTACGAGCTTTATGAGCTAAATTCGCGGCTTATTCCTTGAAATTTTAAGAACAAACAACAACAACAACTAGTTTATATTGCTTAGAAATGGAAAGTACAAGTGAAATAACAAGAGGTACAACTGAAAATAAAGGATTAAAAAAAATCTTAATTGCAACAGTACACGAAATTAAAAAATACAAAGGAAATTTAAAAACTCTAAAACTACTCACTAACTCTTCATCTTTCTTCCTCTTTTATAAGCTGCCAAGCTTCTTTGCATTGTGTTTGTTGTGTTTGTTTGGTGAGAAGCAAACTGGAGAGTTTTAAGTGGAGTGGGGTTAAGGGTTTTATCCATTGAGTGGTGTAGGGGTAGCAGGGTAATGGTGGAGAAGGAGTCCCGTGACCTCAATTGGGGGTTTGAGCTTTGGGCGGGAAAATTAGGGTTCATTAGTTTTGACTGGGTCAAGGGTTAGGGATAATGGGTGAAAAGGGATTTGGGGGTAAAGGGTAAGAGTTGTAAATGTTTTAGGGTTAGGGTTTTGGTTTTGACATGATTGGCCCCTCAAATTATATGGGTGTATTGCAAACTTCGTCCTTGAGTGGTATAAGTATGAGGGTTTGGCAGAAATGCCCCCTCAACTTGTATAAGGTCATTACAAAGTCAGTCCTTGTGTTAATACAAGTATGGGGGTTTGGCAGTTTTGCCCCCTCTACTTGTATTTTAAGTAAATTGCAAATTCAGCCCTTGTAGTCTTTTTATCCTTGCAACAACTTAGGGATTTGGCATTTGTGGTCCCTCAAGTTGTATTTTCTGCTTCAGTTTCTCGGAGTTGACTTTGACTCTGACTATTTGACTTTTCTGTTGACTTTTTGGCTTGATTGACTCTTTGGCTTTGATTTTGCTTCGTCTTTTCACACCTTTCCATTCCGTGCTCAGTTTTGTCGTTTTTGGCTTTGTGTTTCGTCCTTTTCTGAATATCCGTTTCCTGCACAACACAAATGCAAAACAAACATATATTGGCAGTTTTTTATGTTTTTGGTCATTTAAGTCCGTTTTTTATGGAAAAAGGTATGTGTAATTAAGCACATACCAAAATCCCCCATACTAAGGTATTGTCGTGTCCTCACGCAATGTTATGAAGTAAACACTTAAGAAAACTAAGGATCTCAATCCCCCTCGACTAATAACCTCGAAATAAGTGTTCGTCAAGGGAAATAAGGAATCAATAGTTTTGACAAGTCCTGTTTTCACCATTTTTTATCTATACACTAACTATCCCTAATATTTTTGGATTTTCATTTTTCTTTTCTCGACTACCTGTTTGACTTCCTTTATTATATCAACATTGGGATCATAGAATGAGAAGCGCCCATAGAAAGGTAGATCAACACAACATGGAGCTTATTGAGCTCTATTAGGGGTAAAAAGTTACTCCTTCTCCAATTCTTCATTAGATAAATACTACCAAAATCCAATCGACCCAAAACGTGTATCTACTAGGATTAAGGACTTAGCACTTATAGTGTACTCCAATAATTAACTTGGGTTAAGAACAATAGTGTACTAAAAGCGAGTACATACAAGGTAGGCTAAGGCGATTTAGGTGTAACAATTGGTTCAAGGGTGATAATGCTCTTCATTAATAGTCTAGATTAACCAAAAAATTACAAGAACCGTGAAAAAGGATAGGCTCGAAGGGGTGTACTAGGGGTGTCCTACACTAAAAATGAGTGCATGACAAGGTGTGGGATAGTTATATGATCGAGGTGACCATCATAACAATTACAGGTTTAAAACATAGGTTATTCCTAGTGCCTCTATCATTAAGCAAATCCTCATTCTCACTATGCGTCTCGGATGTATCACAAAAACAAGTCTAGAATTTAATACAACTACCGGTAATACTCATATAAATTTTAAACAGATATCAATGCTCCAAAAAGGCGACGAAACCACATATACACCATCATAATGAAATGGAATAGATATACATATTACTCACTCCTTAACTCGCAAAGCAAAGGAAAATTAACTGGTATCAAAAATAGATACCCGAATTCCTAAAGATCTAGGGGCAAACCTCACATTTTTTGGGTGGAATTTGAGGGTTTTTGTGCTAGACATATAAATTCCTATCCATGAGACGCTAATAATACTCGGTTTTCATTGGTATGTGTCATAATTTGTTTTTAAAAAATTTGGTTAAAATTACCTTTTACGCTATGTTTCGATATATTACTCATCATTTTAAGGAACAAGCAAATGGAAATTGAATGAATAGTTTCTAAGGCTTATTTCCCCTTACACATAAGTTGAACATTATCCCCAATGTTCTTAAAGTACCCGTAAAATGAATAAAGGGAAAAGAAAAAAAAAGTAAAAGAAACTAGTACTCCCCTGGTTTGCTTAGTAATAGAGAAGAAATATGCGATAATTGGTTAAATCATCCTCTAAGAATCATCATCTGGAAACTTCCTAAGAACTTCCAAGCTTCTTCTCATCAAATGTAACCTATAAATCAAAGACAAAGACACCTACACCAGGCATAAAATCGGCGGGATGTGATATATACAACAAAACTTTTAGGGTTGACTCTATGAAAGCAGTAAAGATTAGATGAGAGTGATGATACAATCATAGGTTTCTGTAGGTTTATAAGAAAATTACAAATTTTGGATATTGTCAAATCATTTTTCAAAAATAATAGAAAAAAATTAATTTTTCACGGACCTGGAGACGCGATGCCGTCAGGAGAAAATCCTGACGCCGTCTTCACGTTCTGTGAAAATTTCACATTTGTTTTTCTTGAAAAAAAATTCCTAAACGCAATTCTTTTAGCTACACTCGGAGTCACACGTCTAGGTGTCATGGAAATGATCCAAGTCGATGATCTCTCTTGGATTCTCTTTTTCAGAAAGTTTTCTATATGTGGGGATTGATTGGAAGGTTTTGGTGAATTCTTCTTCATCCGGATCAATTATCCTAATATTGGCTTGGCATGCCATGCTTTGTCTCCATTTTTGGGTGGTTTATCAGTTGATTAGGTTCTCTATTAAGTCCTCTAACTCCCACATGTTTCCCTCAAAGTTTATGGGTAAAGCCCCTAAGATTTCTACCATTTTTCTAAACACTATGACATCTTTAAATGGATTGAGTTTGGCGTCTCTAGCTATTTCCCATTCCCTGGGTAAATGATGATCTAAGAAGTCTTTTATGGCGTAAAAAGGGGTTTGAGAACCTATACCATCCACACTAAGTCTGGGTCCATAAGATTCTCTCCTACCCAAAGTAGTCCAGTAAGGTACTTCTTCACTTTCTAGGTTAACTTCCTTTACTCGAAATACTGACCTAGTTATTCCTTCTCCTACAGCTATCTTTGCTTTTCTACAGTCTATCATAGCACTAGCAGTCACTAAAAATCCTCTTCCTACGAGCAAAGGTGTCTCGGGGTCCTTTTTCATGTCTATAACAAAGAAGTCTTCTAAGAGTTTTAACCTTCCTATGTGAACTTCGACATTTTTATGACTCCTACGGGATAGGACTTGGTTCCATCAGCTAACCCAAAGACATGGTAGGTCTCCTCAAGTAATCTTATTGTAAGCCTTTTGAAGAGGTATAATGGTATTAGGTTCACACAAGACCCTAAATCAGCTAGGGTATCAAAAGGCTCAGAGTTCCCTAGTCTACAAGGTAAGGTGAATAATCCGGGATCCTTTATTTTCTTAGGCATTTTGCAATGAATAAATGTGGATCGGTTCTTACCCAGCTCTAAGTTCTCCACATACGTATCAATAATAACGTTATACATTGGAGCATGAGCTAGGACTTCAAGAACCGGTAAGTTAAGATGCAAATCATTAAATTCATCTTCTAGAGTTTGTTCGGGTTCTTTTGATCTTGGTGTTCCAACTTCATTGACCATTAGCGTTTTAATTTTTGATTGGTTATTTTCATTATGTTGTTTGGAACATGTTTTAATAGCATTGATTGAATTATGGAATTGGGATGAGCATTTGGGGTCTTTCGTTGGGTAAGAACGAGCAGACAAAACTAGAGAGGTAGAATTAACATTCAGTTTTGGGTTCTTAACCATGCCATTTGGGAGTTCTCCCGTTATTCGATCAGTGATGGCCTTCAAGACTGTGTTAATTTTATTGGTCATCTCACTTAGTTTTTGTTTGAAATCGTCTTCAAACATAGACAATCTAGCGTCTTGAGATGCCATGAAGTTAGACACCAATCCTTTGAGATTTGATTAATTGTTAAAAAATTTAGGATTCTTGTTGAAGGAGCAATTCGGGATCAAACCGTTGGGTTGAAAATGATTAGGTGGGTTTGAAAAATTGTTTTGATAATTTTGAGGTTGCCTCCACCTAAGGTTTGGGTGACTTTTCCATGACGGATTGTAGGTGTCACCAAGATTGTTTTGCTCGGGTTTAAAAGTGTACCACTTACCTCCCACTTCGTTGGTACGCGAGGACGCATAATCAACAAAATCTTGCTCGGGATTTTCCATGTAGTACTGAGTGTCATGGGGACCACTGCAGATCTCACATGAAGAAGTGATTTCGTTCACTTGAATAGGTTGTTTAGGAGCAAGATGAGCCTCCATCAAGCCTTGGACTTGATTCTCGAGCTCAATGAGATGACGGTCGGATGTACTCAGGACATCTTGAGGCAGAGAGATTTCCGACCAATTTAGCGAAGTCCATTGGGTCATTCTAACTTTCGTTGTCATGGAGGGCTAGGTCCTCTAATAGTACCCTGGATTCTTCGGCGTTTCTATCATGAAGTTTACTACCGGCCGACTGATCAATGGATTGACTTGTGATGGGATTGACATGGTCATAAAAGATTTGGACTTGAAGTCAAAGATCGATGCCATGATGAGGGACTTTTTGGAGTAAGTCCTTGAAATGAGTCCATGCTTCGGAAAGAGACTCTCCTTGATGTTGTTAGAACATTAGGATGTGATTGCAGAGTTTTGCAGTACTTCACAGTGGAAAGAATTGAGCAAGGAAACGAGTAGTAAGATCCTCCCATGCGGAGATGGATCCTGCTGGAAGACGTTCACGCGAATTGCTAGCTTGATCGAGAAGGGAAAATTAAAATAAATGCAGGCGCGTCCTTTTCCTGTTCTCAACATTAAGGTCTAATGAGTCCACTAATTTAAGAAAATCCTTAAGATGTTGGTTTGGATCCTCGGACCAAAGTTCTTGGAAAGATCATCCGTTTTGCACCAACTGGATGGTGTCAGATCGTAGATGCACCACATTGTTCCCTTCGGGGAGCTCAATGGTGTTTCGATAGCCCTCGTGGCTGGGTTTGGAGTAATCTCCAAGAGTACAAATAGGATTTTTGTCTCCTATAGAGGTCAACAAAAATGGATTACAAACAAAGGGTATGAAGAAAAGATAGACTACAAGAAAGCTAATTTACTGAAAATAAAATCTCACTTGATAGGAATCAAGCTAGTAGACCTAAGTTAAACAAATTTGAAACCTAACTATTCCCCACGCAGCGGCGCCAAAAAGTTGATGCAGGTCTTCTAAACTTGTAAAGAGTTTTACAACTCCCCAGGCAGAGCACCTAACCGTTGTAGTGTAGTAAGGTAAGACTTTGTTAAGGTTCTCTAGGGGAATAGGTTGGGAAGGCTCGAACAAAATCTAACAAAGGTCTACAGGGTTGAGAGAAGATTATTTTTGAATTTTTATATTTTTATAAAAGCAGGTAAATATCATGGTTTGAAAGGTTTGGTTTGGTTTTAATTAATTAAACTAATTATAAATCTAAACTACTTTAGTGTTAACTATATGATAAATGAACGTATTTACTTAATCATGCATTACTCCTTAGTATGTTTCTCCTAATCATGTTGCTTTGTCACACTTGTGATGATCTATGTAAGTATTTCCTAAGTCATGAACGAATTACACGAACCCGCCGTCTATGTAATATTCCGTTAAGGCAACGCACAAGTAAGGTAGTATGGAGACTATTACAAGGCCTATAAGAGTATATTACATGCAATTAAAATACCTTAAGAGGGATCAAATATATTAGGGGTAAGATAGTATGAAGACTGTTACTGATGGTATCCTTTCTACATACTCGCGTTTCCCTAGATTTCTATGCCAATTTAATATTTTATGGCTAGTTTTCTAAAGCCTAACGTGCACATCCATCATAAGAAGCAACATTAAAAGGATCTACATACTAAGTTTCATGCAATCATAAGTAAATACTAATGGATCTAGCCTAGCATGGTAAATAATGGAGAAGAACAAGGTTTAATCAAACAACACATAGACATATTGAAAGATTAAAAGGATAGATGAACTTCACTTGATTAAAATATATGTTCAAGGCTGATACAAAAGGGTTTTAACACCCTAAAAACAGCCTACACAACTACTAAACTTGACTAATAATAATAGGGTTCGTCTCCCAAAAGTTACACACTTAAAACTCTAAAAACGGATTTGTATATATAGGAAAATAGGCGCGACGACATTGCTTTATGATCCTGACGCCGTCGTGCCGCAAGGTATTCTAGGGTTTCTTTAAGTCAGCTTCGTTCTGATGCCATCTAGAAATCCATGACGCTGTCACTTATAGTTTGCGACGCCGTCTCCACATTCTGTATGATTTTCTTCAAGATAGTTGGTGTAGAGTCGTGTTCTTATCCGTTTCTTCTCCAATTGAGCCCAAGTCACGTGTATTTCCTCTAAAACCCATACAAGTGCTGAAACATAAAAACAAACAATTAAGCACATAATCTGGGCATATTTGCATGATTTAGGGGATTAAATAACTCCGAAAAAGTGTATAAAATGACACCTCATCACAAAGGAAGTAACCATCATTAGCTATTTCATTAAACTTTCCTAAATGATCTTTATGGTTATGGTTGAAAATAGGACATCCAAAAACATGAAGAAAGTTGATGTTTAGGATTCTCTTATGAAATATTTCATAAGGATTTTTGTGATGTCTTTTAACAATTGTGGATCTATTTTGAGTGTAGCATGCAGTGGCTACAGCTTCAGTCCAGTATTGTTTTGGAAAGACAGATCCTAAAAGCATTGTTCTTGCAGCTTCTATGAGGGTTCTATTTTTCCTTTTAGCAACACCATTTTGTTCAGGTGTGTAGGGAGAGGAAAACTTTTGAGAAATCCCTTTTTCATCATAGAAGTTGATAAGGATGCTATTCTTGAATTCAGTAGCATTGTCAGTTCAGTAGCATTGTCAGTTCTGAGTTGTTTGACTTTGATGTCATTTTGATTTTTAACTCGTTTGATGAAAGACATGATAGTTTTAGGTGCTTGACTTTTCTTCTTTAAGAAGTATACCCAGGTGTACCTTGAGTACTCATCAACAATGACAAGGGTATACTTTTCATGGTTAATGAACCTAAGAGTTACAGGTCTAAATAAATCCATGTGAAGAAGATGAAGACATTTCTTGATAAAAGATATCTGTTTTGTTTTGAAGTTGGCCCTATGATGCTTTCCCTTTTCACATGATGAACATGGTTTGTCCTTTGAAAAGACAAGTGAGGGAAGACCAATAACAAGATTTTGTTTTGCCAGTTTATTGATTGTTTTTTAAGTTTAGATGAGCAAGTCTTTTATGCCAAAGCCAGTTGAGATTCACAAAAGCTTTGGCAAAGAAACAAGATCATAAACATCTCTTACTCTTGGAGCAATCATTACAACTTCTTTGTTGGAATTGAAGATTTTTCATCTTTTCTCATCAAACTGAACAATATATTTAGCATCACAGAGTTGACTGATGCTAATTAAATTGTACTTAAGACCATTTACAAATGCTACTTTTGTAAAAACTATACCATTACATTTGATAAAACCATAACCTTCAGTTGTGCATGTAGAATCATCTCCAAACACTACCTTAGGTCCTGGTTGTTCTACATATTTATGCAGGTAACTTTTGACACCAGTCATATGCCTTGAGCATCCACTATCCAGGTACCAGATGGGCTTCCTGATGTCACACTGCACAAATACGTTTTAGAATGGTTAGTTTTGCTTAGAAACCCACCTTTTAGTAGGAGCCTTGGATCTGTTAGCATTTGATGTTTTAGTTTTATTTGTTTTTAGAGCTTCAGCTTTCTTAGCTTGAAGTGCTTCACCTCTTCTGAACCATTCAATGTCATTGTGACCAGTTGTGGTGTGAACTGTGCTACCACATGTTTTACAACTTTGCATGACATGCTGATGGTTTCTTGGCTTGATTCCTCTTCTGAGAGAAATGATCCTGTTATGACCATATGTGTCATGATCGTAACTTCCACAGATATCACATATGGGATAGTTTACCCAGTCATCAGATAGATGATCGCTAAACCCATAGTGTATGCATGGAGAGAAGAAGTGTTTTGATGGTCTTGGGGTTCTAGATCTTGAAGAAGATCCAACCTGACCTTTGAGATGCCGAGTCATGTTCATGGTGGACATGTGTTCAGCATGATCACAGGTTTTGTGATCAGTTCTCTCACACTTTTTACAATACAAAACTTTGTAACAATTTTCAAAGAGATGATTATTTAATCCACAAAGTTCACAACCCTTTTTAAATTGTGTTTTGTATTTGTTTCGAAGTGCATTTTGGGGAACCTGTTGAGGTTGTTTATTTCTAGAGTAAGATGACTGATTCTTGATAATTTGTAATTTTAGGTTGTTAAGTTCTTTCATTACAATAGCCAAATGAGGGTCATCTTTAATTTTCATATTCTTTAATTTACCAGCAAGAGTTGAGTTAACTTTTAAAGCTGAAGTGCTTTTGTTACCCTTAACAGAAGTTGAGGATGGTTCATTTATAATGGCACCTTTTAAAGCTTCAGCTTTGAATGTGGATTTTGACTTCAAAATTAATTTAATAGTCTTTGGTCCAGAGACAAGTTCAACACCATCCAACTTCTCTAGTGGAGGAATAAGGGTGCTACAGACTAAAGATTCATTCGCTGAATCATAATCAATCGCTGAAGAGTCAGTGACAGCAACTGGAGGATCAGTTGTGTCTCTTTGTGACTCTGCTGGGAGTATCCTACCAGTATCATTATTTGGAAAAATAAAACCTTTAGCTTCAGACAACCAGGGTCTTTCAACACCAAGTATGGACACTTTTGTGTCATCGGCTAAAGATTTTACAAAGACTATGTCTTTTTGCCCAGAATTGGAGGGATCTTCAGTGAGTTGATTGATGACATCAAATAACGTCTATTTTATAGCATCATTTATTCCATGTAAATTGCTCGTTTTACATATTTTATGCATGAATTAGTACTTAATTGCTTAAATTAGTTATTTGCAGTAAATATGGAGCATTTGGTGAAGATTGACTAAAAGGCGCTCATTCTGGAGCTTAAACGAAGAAATCAAGAATCTACTGTTCTGACACTATATGAGCCGTATCCATCAAGGAAGATATTGTGTATCTGCGCCTGCACTTTACAAGAAACAACGAAGATACAATTACCTATACGCCGTATCCAGAAGTTCCATACATCGTATTGAAGATAAGTACAAGGAACATTCTAGAATATTATAATCGTTGTACCCACTCCAAGGAAACTCCAATTCGCCGTATCCACATACCCTATACGGCGTATCGACCAAATTTCAGAAGACTATAAATACAAAACCCTAAACACGAGTTTAGGGTGTGCTTAATCATATTTTCGAAACCCTAACCACAAGAAATGAATTTCAGAAGCTAAAAAGAGCAGCAAAGGTCAAGCATCAAGCTTCAATCCATAGGAAACACCTTGTAATTTTTTATACTCTAAATACGCGTTCGATTGTTGGTATCATTCATTAACTTGGTCAGTTTACCTTAGTCGTTCATCTATGACATTTGTATTTGTTACAATGGTTATTGGCTATATGATAATCTAATGTTTAGTTTGTTTATATCGATTGCTTAATTTATCGTTGATTGTTGATTACGTTTATCAGTTTATACTCATTTATGTGCTTAAGTATGCTACCTATCATTCAACTGGGTCTAGGATTACAAAGTATATAGCTAGCTAGATGCCAGGATAGATCTCCATATCTGTAATTTATATATCTGGATTAATGAAGGATCACAAATAACGTGTTGTCTGCGCCCTTAGTTTAGTGAACAAGTTAGACTAGTAGGTGACCTAGGATTAACAAGTAACGTTCTGATTTCTCGCCCGTAGATTTGGACAAGTAGGCTCCCATTATATAAAGAACCATTAAGCAGTAAGTTAGTAAAGTCTCCATGAGCTAGGATTTAATAAGATCACCAATACTTAAACCCTAAGATAGATTATAATCAATATAAGGATGCTTTATGTGGATGTGGTTAATTGTGACAGAATTGTCATGTCCAGGTTTTAGGATGAAGCCCCGCCTAAATCTAGGAATGATATACCGCATCGACATAAGTCAATCATTGCACTAAATAAACAAACCTACATTTAATTATATTAATAATGGTTAGCACAGTTTCCTTAAAATAGGTTAGACCGCCCTTCTATCTTTTGTTATTTGCCTTGCGTGTGTTAGAGTAGAGAAAGTAGGTTAAGTCACCACAAAAACCCATGTCAGCCTCTCAGACTGAAAATCCCCCTTTAAACCGTTAGAATTAGAAGTAGGACTGACATAGGATTAACTTAGATTAGAACTAACGTAATATAACTAAAATACTGGTTGAACTAGGAATTAACGTTCTCGCTCTTAATGATCGACACCCTACTTACCAACGAAGCTACAACTGATCGGGTACACTGCCCGTTAGTGTTGTTTTAGGTAAAGTTGGAAAAATATAAATAGTAAAACTTGATAACAATTAATACCTACACACAACGACACATCATTGATCAACTCCCAAAATTCTCTTCTTTTGAGAGGGAATTTGTTCACTGTACATTGATTTACTTTATTAGAACTGTTAAGCCATGTTTCAGAGTGATTGCTGTTAGCTCTTTCAGTTCTTTTCTTAAGTTTTTATTCTCTTTGAGAATCTTAGTGTTTGCATGTTGCATGGTAAGAAAATCAAGTTTTGCTTGTTTTAATACTAAAAGCTATTATTTTCATGTATTCAGTTCTTGAACAAGATCTCTATGTTTTGACAAAAGATTATTTCTTTTTTCTTCAACATAATTTAGATCAATACAAAGATAATCTAGATAGTTTTTCTATAATCATTATCTTTAATTTCAAGAAGAGTGTGTACCTTTCTCATTGAGATCTTTACATATTCACCATTCTTGGCACCTTCTTTGCTGACAACATCATTATCTTCAGCAAGTGCCATGAGTGCCTTTACTTCAACCATCTCATTGTCATTGTGGGAACTTCTTCTTCTTCCATTTATTAGGCTTCAAGCGATAAGACCTTTATTCTTAACCATTGAGGCTTTGGAAGCTGAAGCACTTGAACTAAGGAGAGCCAGTTTAGCCTTGACTTTGTTTTATTTGGCTTCAAAGTCCTTTGTAGGCCTTAGTTCTAGTTTGTACCGAGAGGAATTGAGAAGTTTTGGTTGAAAAGATGACTGATATGAAAGAACTGAAGTTTTTTAGAAACAGTCTCTTGCAAAGTGACCCTTCCTGCTACATTTGTGGCATTCAGTTTGGTTAGTTGCTTTTGCACTGCTGGACCTTTGAGTACCCTTTTTGAACGGTTTTTAACGTTGTTGGTGTGTGTCATAGGTTACTGTGTTTGTATGGTTTTCATAAAGGTTATAAGAAACGGATGCTTGTTATTTGGAACCCGTCAATTGGAAAATCATTTGGGATTGCTGGCCATAATTTCTTATCGGAAGTTTATGGTTTCAGGGTTTTTCCCATCACTAAAGATCGTACCGTTGTGAATATTATTCAGACGTACAACAAGCCTTGGCATGCTGAAGTTTTTACATTGAGTTCGCGTGTTTGGAATGTGATTCCAAGTAGCAATTTGCCTCATGAATCAATTAGACTTGATGATCCGAAAACTCAAGTTGTTATAGATAGGTTTATTTATTGGGGTGCTCGTGAGAAGACTATTAATGATGATGGTGAATACATAACAAATTTTATGGTTGTGTCATTTGATTTTATTACCAAGGAATTCAAAAGTGTTAGACCTACCACATAGCCTAAAAAACAAGCTATACGGATATGTCTGCGTTTCTAAGCTAAGGGAGTCTCTTGTTGTGTATGGATCTATTAATGTCGACGAAGCAGAATGTTGTGGTGTGCGTGAGTGGGGTTGCATGATTGTCTTTAGAAAGCTATTCACACATGGCGCCACCGGTATATTATATACTCGGGTTTAGGAAGAGTGGTGAACCTATGAAACTCTAAAGGAGTTTGGAGAGTCTTCGGTTGATGTTTACGATCCCCTCCTCAGAGCAAATCAAGAATCTTGAGATTTATGGAGAAAATAGCTCATTCTTCATGGTCTCTTACAAGGAATCCCTACTTCTGCTTGATCACTCGGATTCACGTATACATTATTACAATAACTAATCAAATGTTGCGGACCATATTTCAAGGGGCCTATTTTGTAGTTAAGGTGTGGAAAAATCACTTTCATCTATTTTAGTTTTTTTTTTTCACTGATTCAATGTTGTTTAAGTAATGTCATTTATGGATCTTATGCATATGTGATTTGCAGCAAGGTTAGTGAATATTATCAAAGCTTAATTGTGATTCTTATTATTCCATGGATAGTGTTACTTCTGCTTCTTATATTTGATGGCTTTTTCAGAAGGGGTATGTCCTTTATAGATGCCTTATTGCATGTGTAATTAATGATGAACAAGCGTTTTAGATGTTCTTACATGTTGAAATCTTGTTAGCACCTCTCGTTTTGCTTGGGCTCTATTTTGAATAATCTGTAAATACAAACATGAGTTTATCAGTCATTGAATATGCAACATTTGAATGTGTAAATGCTTATGTGGATGACGACCATATTTCAAGGGGCCTATTTTGTAGTTAAGGTGTGGAAAAATCACTTTCATCTATTTTAGTTTTTTTTTCACTGATTTAATGTTGTTTAAGTAATGTCATTTATGGATCTTATGCATATGTGATTTGCAGCAATGTTTCTGAGATTTTATGTCTAATTAATGAGCTTTTGCTCTGTTACCACAAACTCAGGGAGTGTTTGGATGTTTGGGTTAGTTAGGGACGGATGGCTATTTATCTTGGTGTTGATAAGTATTGTTTGATCCTCTTCTCCCTTGTGATTGTGTACTTTAAAAGATCAGGTAGCTTTCTTTTAAGAGTTTTGGTTTCTGCGGTGTTGATAGTAGCTTAATACGGATAGTTTCCTGGTTCTAGTGATCGAGTTTGTAGAATCCTGAATTGGTTGAGTTTTGCTTGTCTAGGGATATGAACTTGATTACTGGTATGGATTCTGTGATGCTGCTGATATGGTCCTTTACTGGTATAGATCCTTTTGACAGTTTCCTATTGTTATGAGCTATGGATATCACATTTGATCTCCTATTCTTACCAGTGGTATAGAACACAAAATAGTGATTGTAGGTTCAAGAGCTTCTTTGATTCATCTCAGCCTACTGGTTGTATGCTCTTAACGTTCCAACAATACTTGGTATCTCTCATGGCTTATTATGTAATTCTGGAATGAATGTTGTTGTTTGGAATCCTTCCATTACAAAATCAGTTTTTGTTGTGCCAGATGTATAACATGGTCTATATGAAACATGTTTTTGGTTCTGGAGTTTATCCTAACAGTAGCGACCCTAAGATTCTCATAGATATTTATGTAATTCTGGAATGAATGTTGTTGTTGTTTGGAATCCTTCCATTACAAAATCGGTTTTTGTTGTGCCAGATGGTCTATATGGAACATGTTTTTGGTTCTGGAGTTTATCACTATATCCTAACAGTAGCAACCCTAAGATTGTTTAGATTACATATATCTCATAGTATACGTTGCGTCCTTTGTCAGTTAGATGTTTTTGAGTTAGGTTCACGGAAGTCCAAAGCGTAATCTACCTCGTAATCAGGTTTACATGGACTTAAGTAGCTATAGTTGCCAGTTTACATAGTGCACATGAACAAACCAGGGGAGGATGCTTGGTATGAGCAGCACAAGTCTTCCCAGCATTTCATTTTCAGAGTAAACGACCGATATGTCAATGTGCATATGATCCGATACTTCCACAACCCAACAAAACCTTGATCAACTATGTCAATAGCATCCGTAGCAGGCTGAAAAGTGAAAACCACTGCAAAAGGTTGGAACTATAGTGTTGAATGGAAAGAGTGGAGCTGTGAGATTTGTTGAATGTGAAGGAACATGTGTCTTGAATGTAAGATTTGTTGTATGCTACATTCTTGATATATGGTTTGTTTGCTGCGAGTATGGAAATGTAGTCACTTATCGGCAGATCCTTCTGTCCCGAGTGAAAAGGTTAATGGAATTCAAGCCTATCGTTAATGCTTCTGTGTTTAGGATTTGGTTAAAATTTAGTGATTTGAATGACATTGTTGCTGTATTGCTGATAACTTGTTAGTTGCATGGGCTTGTCTTTGCAACTAAAAGTCTATATTTGTTATAAGTTGTGTGATTAATATATTCTTTAACCTTTTCACCAAAAAAGAATTTGTTGTTTTTGCTTGGGCAAAGTAAACACGATCCTTCAACGCATAGAGGCAACTGATAGTTTTGTTATTGGATGGCTTTTTTCCATAAAAAAAGTCATTCTTCTACTTCCAATCAGAGTTGCTCTTACACCATAACCAGTAGAAATCAACTTAACTATTAAAAACCAACCTCGTTAGCCGGCCACAAAAAACCTCAAAACCGTTATAAATCGTCATAACGTAATCGCACACTGCTTTGCGGGAGTATTCTGCTATCTTTTAACAGCCAAACTTGCATTTTCACTTCTACATTACACACCAAAAATATGAAAACAGGATTCAGTGAGAGCCATGTACAAGATTTGATTGATAACCCAAGTAATGTTCATGCAGGGATAGTGACAATTCAACTTTTCGTAATTTTAGTATTATTGTTGAGCTTAACAAGTACACTCGATATTTTAGATTATCTCCCTTAACCAATGTTTTGGTTTCTAGCAGCCTATTATATGATGTGAAATAATCATTAGATGGCAAGAACAAAGATGTAATAGTAGGTCCGATCGATTGATATAAGTGGTGCAACCGGTTACATATTCGTATACTATTAAAAAGTCAGCCAAGTTATGAATTATGTACACACTCAATGTTGTAAGTTTTACGCAACAGAAAAATACTGAGTATCCCATGTCATGTACAAATATCTTGTAAACTTGCAACGTTTTTTCCGGCGTATATTTCATAGTAATTCCCTTCTTTTAACATTGAAAACTATACAATTCATCATATACATTTTCTCTGCGTTTTTTAAACAGGTGGCAGGCAATGGCAATGTTCTTGATCCACATCATGAACAATATTGGCCTTTGATTGGCGATATGCAAGTTTTGAGCTTTTTGAGGAAAGAAAAGATCCTTTTCTAATGCTGATATTATAAGGGCAAACAAGGTTTTGGAGAGTTGATTGAAGAAGCGATGGAGGGTGGGATTAGCTCAAAGGCCTCGACACCTTCAACATACACCATGCCATGTACCGTCATGAAATTTTTTGTCTTTTTGCTGCCACATGGATTTATGGTGAAACTTTTCTTTAAAAAAAATTTAGTTTATCTTTACTTTTTTATTTAAAAAATTTTATGTTATTATTCGTAAGAAAAATTTGAATTTTTTTTACAAAATTTTTAAAAATTTTCTTTCTTTTTAAATTTTAATTTTTTTATGTTATTATTCGTAAAAAAATATAAACTTTTTTTTAAAAAAATTCATACTTTTTAAATTCTTAATTTTTTATGTTATTATTCGTAAAAAAACATAAAACTTTTTTTTTAAAAATTTCGAACGTTTGAAAATCTTAATTTTTTCTAAAAAATTTAAAAACTTTTATCGTATTTTTTAACAAAATTATGATTTTAAAAAGTTCGAAATTTTTTATAAAAAAAGTTTAAAGTTTTTTATGAATAATAACATAAAAAATACGATTTTAAAAAGTATGAATTTTTATTAAATTTTTTTTAAAAAAATTTCTATTTTATTACGAATAATAACATAATTTTTTTTAAAAAAAATTTAAAAGTACGAATTTTTTTTAATTTTGTAAAAAAATTCAAATTTTCTTACGAATAATAACGTAAATTTTTTTAAATTAAAAAATAAAGAAAAACTAAAAAAAAATTAAATAAAATGTTCACCATACATCCATGTGGCAGCAAAAAGACAAAAATACCCTCCTTTTTAAACCCACATTAGTACTTAATGAAGAAAAAATTTGCATCATTAGTCCAAGGGATGTACCGTGCCTCAAAACATTGACGGGGGGATGTGTTTTGAGCAAATTTTTAACGAGGGACGTGAGACAGTTTTTTGAGAAACCACATGGAAGATTTTTGCACTTTACTCTTAAAATAATTCATTACAATTTAAACCACTAACTTTCTTCATATCCATAAACCAAAAATACATAAATAAATAAATAAGTTACACACACAAATTAAAGTAATAGACCGTGAGTAATTGTCTAGTACATATACTAAGCAAATAAGCATCTTTCAAAAAATAAGCTACCCAAACACCCCTTACACATTGTTTCAAGCTAATAAGACACAATCATCTCTTCAAATAAGCTACCCAAAATATCATAACACTCAATCATATTAAAGTAGCATAAAAATTAAAACTTCATACATATAACAAAGTATATGTTTCAGATTAAAGTAGTTAATTCAACAACTAAATACTAAAAATCAAATCTTTACATAAAAAACAACAAAAGGGTTTATTTCTTACCTTGAAAATTTGGTATAGTTTGTCACAATTATACACCAAGCTTACGTCACCAAAAACCCAAAATAAATGATTAAACTTGTGTCAAGATCTTTCGAACCTCGGTTTTTCTTTTCCATAACTTTGATGCTGGAAGAAACTTCAGACCTATGGCCAGGATACAGGCCCAAGATATTAAAAAAATATATTATGAAACCACACACCAAGCCTGCAAAATAGATTTAGGTAGAAAGAAGTTACGTGTGCAGCCATTGAACCAACTGGTAAAAAGATGGATTCTTGTGAAAGATGTGTATGTGAGGTATGGTGGCTATGATTTATTTACTCTCGAAGAAGAATAGAGTTTATGTGATGTGGAAGAAGATTTGAGAGAAACAAATATTTATATGATCTCATGAGTTTTTTTATTGGGTCGGCTTCTTTTTCTTTTGTTGGGCTAAAAGTGTTGGGTCGACGTCAAACGATCTTGTATCTAAGCTCAAACAAGCAAGATAGCTCGCGCGTTGTTGCGGGGCATAATTTTTTGTCAATCGATTTCGAATGAATATTGAGCAGGAATGCGTACACGCGTTGCGGCCGGGCTGACTTGTATGCAAAACATATATTTTATTTCACTGAGCATTGCAAGAAAGTATAGGTTATTTATATAATTTAAACTTTCATAGAATTGTACGTTTCTGACACTGTCGTTTATTTTAAAGTTATTAGGTAGTTTAGTGTGTGTTTTGAAAGTATATAATTTTTTAAATATATGTACAGTAAGCTTCAACATTTTTTTATAAAATCGTACGTATGTCAGAAGCATTGCAATATTGGGCTCGTTTTGTTCGCAATTCGAAGATCTTTATATGTTATATATTTGATGAATAAAATTTATTATATAAAATAGACATAAATAGTTAAAAGTTGAGGGTACGTTTTGTAAATTTCTTTTTTTTATTTATATTAAACTTCAATTTTTTTATAAAATCGTGCGTATGTCGGAAGCATTGCAATATTGAGCTCGTTTTGTTCGCAATTCAAAGATCTTTCGGTATTTTCTGATCTGAATGAGTCGGTAGATATGTAATATATATTTGATAAATAAAGTTTATTATATAAAAAAATCGTAAATAGTTAAAAGTTGAGGGTCCGTTTTGTAAAAAAATATATATTTTGGGCCGAATTTTTTTTTTTTTTTTACATTGGCCGTTGTTGAGCTAAGTTTTTCGGCCCGCGTAAAACGACATAAAATGTCGTCGTTTTATGCCATTTATAGTATATACAAGCAAAAGAACCCGCGCGTTGCGGCGGGGCTAATTTTTTCCCGAATAATTTTTTTTTACGTTTCGAAGGTTTTTTTTCTTAGGCGATGCGTTATGGCGGAGCTAATTTTTAATATTTTCTTTTTTTTTATGATTCAGGGAAAAATACATATGTTAGATAATTAAATTAAACTCAAACAAGTGTCATCAAATCATTTTTCAAAAGAAGAAATTTGATTGATCCCTCAAAAGGCCCTAAAAGTCCTAAACTGTAAAAGTAAAACGCCCAAATTTAATATTGCTGCTGGCAACATAAACCCTAGAAATATGTCAGACAACATACCCTTTGATATCCATATCATCAAAAAGGTTTTTGATGTCAAGTCATTGGTTCGATTCAGGTCAGTTTCGAATCCTTGTAAATCTTTCATTGACAGCTTTCAGTTTATCAAAGGTTACGGTGCCCGCCACACGCAGCCACATAGTACGTCATATTCTAAGTTACGATATCCGGGATGAATTAAGGTACATTTGTTTAGTAGACGATAATATCGAAACTTAAGGTACAACAACAAGAGTTTACTCCATTTGTTCTGTCTCCTTTGCTTAAACATCATCGTTCAGTAGTTGTTGGTGCGTGTCATGGATTGGTGTGTATGCTTGGTTTTCATAATGGTTATAAGGAATGGATGCTTGTTATTTGGAACCCTTCGATTGGTAAATCGTTTGGAATTGTTTGTCCCGTCACTAAAGATCCTACCGTTGTGAAGTTTATACAAACGCACAACAAGCCTTGGCATGCTGAAGTTTTTACATTGAGTTCCGGTGTTTGGAATGTGATTCCAAGTAGCAATTTGCCTCCTGAATCGGTTGAATCGGTTAGACTTAATCCGAACACTCAAGTTGTTATAGATAGGTTTATTTATTGGGGTGCTCGTGAGAAGACTATTAATGATGATGGTGAATACACAACAAATCCTATGGTTGTGTCATTTGATTTGATTACCAGGGAATTCAAATAGCCTAACAAACGAGCTAGACGGATCTGTGTCTGTTTCTAAGCTAAGGGAGTCTCTTGTTGTGTATGGATCTATTAATGTCGACGGAACAGATGGTTGTGGTGTATGGGTGATGGAGCATGATTCGTCTTTTAGAAAGCTTTTCAGAATTGGCCCACCATATTATATACTCGGGTTTAGGAAGAGCGGTGAACCTATATTTGAAGTTGTAAAGGAGTTGGGAGTTTCTACACATGATGGTTACAGAGTTTCTACTGTTGATGTTTACGACCCGTGCTCACAACATATCAAGAGTCTCGGGATTGATGGACTAATTGGCTTATTCTTCATGGACTCTTACAAGGAATCGCTACTTCTACTTAATCACTCGGATTCACACATATATTATTACAATAAGTGATCAAAGTGACGACGATCATATTTCAAGGGGCCTATTTTGTAGTTAAGGTGTGGAACAATCACTTTCATCTATTGTAGTTTTTTTATCACTAATTTAATGTTGTTAAGTAATGTCATTTATGAAATCTTATGCGATTGTAGATGCAATATATGCTACATATTTTTTTCAAATATGTGATTTGTAGCAATGTTAGTGAAATTGGTATGATCAAGTTTAATGTGACTTTTATTATTCCATGGATAGCGTTACTTCTGCTTCTTATCTTTGATGGATTTTTTAGAAGGGGGGTGTCCTTTATAGATGCCTTATTGCATGTGTAATTAATGATGAACAAGCGTTTTAGATGTTCTTACATGTTGAAATCTTGTTAGCATACTTTGCTTTGTTACATTCTCCTCTCGTTTTTCTTGGGGTCTATTTTGAATAATCTGTAAATACAAACATGAGTTTATATAAGTCATTGATTATGCAACATTTGAATGTGTAAATGCTTATGTGTGAACAAGAAATGATATTCATGTACTTTGACCTAGGCTTAGAGGAGTAAAGGCATTAGTAGTGTATGGCGATGTTTGAAGAAAGTGATGAGTTTTTCTTTAGAAAAAACTTATCGTCGAGAGTGCATGAATAAAATTTGTAAAATATGAAAGTCTAGCATGTTGCGAGGAAAAATATACAATCTCCCAATTATACAATTCAAAGTTTGTATTGTGTGGGTCAGATGGCTATTCATCTTGGTGTTGAACTTATTTCTGCTCGGATCTCGCTCCCTTGTGATTCTGTATCTTGAAAGATTGGTAACATTCATTTCGTGTATGTTGATTCTTGTAGTTAATGATAGTAGCTCCATAAGGATATTATCCTGTACCTAGGATTTTATGTCTGATTAATGAGCTTATGCTCTGTTACCACAAACTCAGGGAGTGTTCGAATGTTTGGGTTAGTTAGGGACGGATGGCTATGTATCTTAGCGTTAACTCAACATTCTTTGATCCTCTTCTCCCTTGTAATTGTGTAATTCGATAGATTAGGTGATTCGAAAGATTAGGTAGTAACCTGGTTCTGTGTATATGGTCTTAAATCTTGATTACTGGTAGGGATTCTGTGATGCTGCTGATATGATCCTTTACTGGTATGGATCCTTTCACAGTTTCCTATTGATTGTGGCCTATGGATATACCACATTTGATCTCATATGCTGCTGGTAGTATTCAGAGGTGTTTTATTTGTTGTTCTGTCGGTCTTTTGTTCTCGCTTGCAATTAGTATTGGTTTTTTGTGTGTCTAGTTTGGTTTTAGTATGCTGTGTCTAGTATGGAAGTCTGTATAGTCATGTTGTGTGGCCATGGGAAATGTCCATGATATGCCATAATTTGACTCATTATTTGGCGCTTGAAATATTTCACTTCTTACCGAAAAAAAGTCTACTGGGGGGTTGCAATGCAATCAAGCTCTTACTGCACCTGCATTAAACTTCTTACCAGTTTAAGAGCTTCTTTGATTCATCTCAGCCTACTGGTCGTATGCTCTTAGCGTTCCAACAATACTTGGTATCTATTATGTTTTTGCAGTGGTTTTTTTTTTTTTGAACGGCAATTTTATTAAAAAGAAGAAACTAGCAAAGAGCTAGAAATTACAACGAAATAAGATTAGGATTCTTTATGCACGAAACCCAATCTATCTTGAAATTACAACGATTCGATATCCAAAGAAAAGACATTTGAATAATGTCGTCAAAAATAAGATCTCTCCTCGGCCGACGAGAATCGAACATCGAACATCTGATTCTCATAGATATTTATGTAATTCTGGAATGAATGTTGTTGTTTGGAATCCTTCCATTACAAAATCAGTTTTTGTTGTGCCAGATGTATATCATTGTCTATATGAAACATGATTTTGGTTCTGGAATTTATCCTAACAGTAGCGACCCTAAGTAGTTTAGATTACATATATCTCAAAGTATACGTCGCATCCTTTGTCAATTAGCTGTTTTCGAGTTAAGTTCACGGAAGTCCAAACCGTAATCTACCTCGTAAATTGGTTAACATGGACTTAAGTAGCTATAGTTGCCAGTTTCCACAGTGCGCATGAACAAACCAGGGGAGGGTGCTTGGTATGAGCAGCACGTCTCCCCAGCATTTCTTTTTCAGAGTAAACGACCGATATGTCAATGTGCATATGACCCGATCAACTATGTCAGTAGCATCCATAGCAGGCTCAAAAGTGAAAACTACTGCAAAAGGTTGGATACTGAATGACCACCTTATACATGACAGTATTTTGCACAATCGTCTTTTGGTTCCAAGGAAATGTAGCTGTCTGTGGTCTAGTGTTTCCTGTCCTTCGGGGGTCAAGGATTATGAGAAGCATTGTTTGCTTATCACAGTCCTTGAGAGTGTTTCATATAAGTCGGTCATAGAAAGGAATTGAGTTAAGTTCACGTATTGAGGATCCCATGCCATGTTCAAACATCTTGTAAACTTGCAACGTTCTGTTTATCCTTATATCTTCATACTAAAACCTCTTACGAGTATAACATTGCAAACTATACAATTCATCATACATATTTCGCTGCATTTTTAAACAGTTGGCGGGCAATGGCAATGTTCTTGATCGACATCAACAACGACATTGGTCTCTCATTGCTGATGTGCAACTTTTGAGCTTTGTGGGGAAAAAAAGATCTTTTTCCATTGCTGATATTATAAGGGCAAACAAGGTTTTGGAGAGTTGATTGAAGCTATGGAGGGTGGGATTAGCTCAAAGGCCTTGAAACCTTCAACATATGTTCCTATACACATTGTGTCACCTCGACCATGCCATGTACCGTCATGAACATTGTTCATTTCTAATGTCTTTGACTCCTGCTCAAGATTAGAACACAAATTTAACACAGTTAAGACGTGGTGATAGTATAGGACCCAAAAAGAATATATAAGCCGAAGACGAACCTGAGCTAAGGTGCAACAAGGACAAATGAGATGGGATACGCAATCATCCAATGAACTATCGCTGCCCTGAAGAAAGAAAACAGACATAAATGTTATAAGCTTTGACTTTCAAGGTCAAACGTGAAATGTTCCAGATGTGAAATCATACAAGACTTATAAAAGATTTATAACTAAAATTGATGTTTTGTGTTTTATGTTATAAATTTCAAATTTCTTATGAAATAATTTAGATAATAAGATCGGAAATCATAACACAACTGAAGTCAGAAGGTTTCTGGTTTGACCTGTAAAGTCAATGTATGTCGATTTTTGTAAGAATATATGCAAACGGCTAAGAGCCATTCCAAACACAAAAATCATATGAAATTATAATAAAGATCGCATGGGAGCCGAATGTTTTCCTTAATATTAAACTTGTTTCTCATCTTGATACTGGTTTCTCGGTCCAATCCGGTCTGCAGAGTCTGATGTTGAGCCCTATACTAAAGTCGAGAGATTTTAGAAAGAAAAAGAGAAAAAAAGAAGAAATTTAATCTCTCATGGCTTATTATGTTTTTGTGGCGGTTATTATGGAACATCTGATTCTCATAGATATTTATGTTATTCTGGAATGAATGTTGTTTGTTTAGAATCCTTCCATTACAAAATCAGTTTTTGTTGTGCGAGATGTATAACATGGTCTATATGAAACATGTTTTTGCTTCTGGAGTTTATCCTAGTAGCGACCCTAAGATTGTTTAGATTACATATATCTCAAAGTATACTTTGCAGCCTTTGTCAATTAGATGTTGTTGAGTTAAGTTCACGGTATTCCAAACCTTAATCTACCTTGTAAATTGGTTTACATGGACTTAAGTAGCTACAGTTGCCAGTTTCCATAGTGCACATGAACTAACCAGGGGACGGTGCTTGGTATGAGCAGCACAAGTCTCCACAGCATTTCATTATCAGAGTAAACGACCGATATGTCAATGTGCATGTGACCTGATACTTTCACAGGCTGGAAAGTGAAAACCACTGCAAAAGGTTGGAACTATGATGGCTTTGATATGGGTCTGCAAGTTTTATGAAATCTCTTTAACTGTTAATTCACTTGAACAAATTATTTGCGTTTTGACTTTCAAAGATCATAACTAATAAGTTCTAAGTTGAAAATAAAGCACCTATATTAATAGTGATAAATTAAACTTATACTTTTTGCTCATAAACTCTTTGATCAAAATGTGTGCCAAAAGACCTAAAACTGCAAATTTTAAATATACATGTACCCCAAAAACGTCATGCTATCAAGATTTTATGTACGAAAGCTTTGGCCTGCATCTCCAAGTTAGGGTATAATCATCCTGAAATGACAACTACATACGCGTTTAGACAACTCAACAATAACACATAATTCTTTTGTGTGTCTTGTAATTTTAGGGGGTGTTTGTTTCGGCTTATATAGCCGGCTTATGGCTTATTTTGTTTTGGGCTTATGTTTCATAGGGTCACTTTTTGTGGCTTATTTTGAAAATTTTCGACTTATAAAAGTTCATTATGTCATAATAAACTTATTTTAGTACATCCAAAGATAGTAATATAGACGTATTGACTAATATGATTAGTAGGTCCGATTGTTATAAGAGCGAACGGTGCAGTGGCAAGGGAGGCTCGCCTGTCCGACATGGTCCTTCGCCACTTGCTTTGTATTTGGTATAAATATATATGTTATCTCACATGTAATGCATTCAATCAATAAAACTCCTCATTTGTTTTTTTTTGAACAGCGGATTTTATTAAGAAACTAGCAAGGAGCTAGAATTACAGAGAAACAAAGAAGGGTTTTTAAGCCAATCATCCCAACTGAACGATGTTTTACATCTAGACTTACACCAATAAAAAGATATGGAAACAACATCATCAAAAATAATCGTCTTTGAAGGTTTCTTCTTCTCGAATAGAAGTTTGTTTCGATAAGACCACACAAGCCACCAAACCACAAAAAAGACACCTTGGATCATCATCTTAACTTTAGATGCATTTCTATTCATTTATATGCACCATTTCGAGTTTCGAAAGTTAATTTGATGTGTAGATGGTGCAAATTGATTTTCATGATTTTAGCACTGTGCAGAGGAACAAAAAACATGAGAAATCATGAAATGCATCTAATATATATATATATGCATCTAATTAAAAGCTTGAAATGCGTTATAATGCATCTAAGATTATAGAGATGCATCTAATTTAAGTCGGTGCATCTCGGATATGCGATTATAGTTACTTCTTATCCTTCTTATTTTAAGAAAACTTCTCATTTAATCCTAACTATATATATATATATATATAGGCTAAGTAATTAAGAATCACAAAGCAAAGCCAACCCTGGCCTGATGAAACCAATTGAGAGCACACCAGCCCTTCAGTATTTGGAACAACAGAACACACCTAAGCTCGTCATACAAAGGGTAGCCATTAGGTTTGTTACATGGGTGATTAAAAAAGTACAAAATATGAAAAAGATTGTACCTTCAGATTCAAGAATAGATAGCATTAGCAGTAGTCGGAGTTTACCAAGATTCAACCAACTGAAAAAACCCCAGATAATCCATGACATTAAAAAACCATCCACATCTAAAATCACAATCAGAATCAAAAATTGAAATCTTACAAAAAAGCTCTAAAATTTACCATAAAATCAATAAACATACCTGATAATTTTTCTGAATGTGTACAAACAAAATATTAGAGTGTTGGTTTAGATTATAGACCCTACAAACAGAAATTTTTTAAACCATCATTAAACTAAACCCTCTAACAACATAAATCACAAACTAAATTTTACAAACCTTTTTGTTGTTGATGAAGCGGCGCATGGAATCTTTTGTTCTAGATGAATTTTTTAGAGTCATTTTTTATCTGGGTTTTGAGATTGTATTTTAGGCAGAGAAGAAAGAGAGAGAGATGAATTAATGATATAAGAGAGACACGTGTAGATCGAATAACACGTACCATGGTTTTTTTTAATATTAAAAAGAAAGAAACGGGTACATAAATGCGTAACCCGGGTCGGGGCGGGGCACATTAAATTTTAAAGAGGGGCACGCATTTCAACTTCTGCTCTTTAATATATACTTATAAGGGTTTTAGCCGTACAACAGCAACGTACTTTCTTAAATGTTCTGTTTTAGTACGTGAACTTTTTTTGTTCCACTTAATGTAACGAACTTTCAAGTTTTGTGTTAATTTGCACCAAGCTTGACTGGCAACCCGGGAAAAAAGTTATAAAACCGGAAAAAAGCCTACGTGGCATGTTTAATACTTTTTTTAATGTTCCGTTTTAGTACGTGAACTTTTTTCTAATGTTCCGTTTTAGTACGTGAACTATTTTATACACACGTTTTTATACTCACGTTTTTATACACATTTTTATACACATTTGTGTATAAAAATATGTGTATAAAAATGTGTGTAAAAATATGTGTATAATCATGTGTATAAAAATATGTGTATAAAAATATATGTTTAAAAATATGTGTATAAAAACGTGTATAAAAATGTGTGTATAAAAATGCGTGTATAAAAATATTTGTATAAAAAC
>BQNB010002404.1:60049-74999 GCA_026074375.1 Tanacetum coccineum | reverse complement strand
CATAACTAGGCAGAAGTGCGCAAAACGAACAAAGAACATTGCTTTTATTGGAATCGTACGAACAACCGAAACCTAAGTTGCAATATATGCTATACCTATTGACCCACTATCAATGTAATATTCAAAGGAAATTTACCAATGAATTTTACTTACGCTAAAATCAACGGTTTACGGCAAGATTCGGGGCGGCGAGACCAAGCGAACAATCAATTCAAACAGATCCACAATAGCAAACAACAAACATTAAACGGGATCCCTCCAGATCACCAACAATTAGTTGAGGACCGGAGAATGACAATATATATCGACTTGAACCTAGGCTCTTGATACCAGAAACTAAAAAACTAAAGATACAATACAAAACTTAATTGAATTGATTATTAAATAAAGAGAATACAAGAGTATTTATAAGACAAAAACTAACCTAACCCTAGAAACTAAACGAGCCTAAATAAGTGGATCGGGCCTATATGCCTTATTAGCTAACAAAAAGAACCAGACTCATTAAGCCTCAAACTTAAGCTCTCAAACAACAACTACATTTCCCTCGCGAAGGTAGTTCTAGGCTCAAAATGCAGCTACATCCTCACATCGTGACCCTAAAACCAATCACCGCACTTGAGATGACCACTTTTAGAAATACTCATATTCATTACCAGGGCCGTCCTTAAATTTTTGAGGGGCCCTGGACGAAATTAAATGATGAGGCCTTTCGAAAAGTAACATTATATATAAAGTGTTACCGTTTATAAGATATAACGCAAATTAGTTATGTAAACATTCAACCTGTTACTCATTTAAGATATTTTTTCATATAAATATTTTTTTCTTCGAGAAAAATATGTGTACACATGCATATAATTTTAACGGGACAAATTTTGGGGCCTTTAAAATTTTTAAGGCCTTGTATGATTGCTCACCTTGCACACCCTCAAAGACGGCCCTCTTAAAACTACACTTAAAATCTACATGAATTAAAAAACTATACAAGGGGAAAAGAAACTAAACAAAGTTTCTGAATTATATATATGATCATTTCCTCCAAAAAACAAACCTTTGAAAAATTCTCGAAATCCCGACTTTCACCTTGCTGCCCTTGTTCATCTTTATCTTGCACAACTTGAACGAGGGCAAGGGGTCAAAGCTTGCGCCAGTGGTATCCTTCCTCGAGCCTATAAAAGGATAGAGTTGCAGCTAGGGTTAATTATCGATCATTCTTCTGTGTGTTTATTACACACACTCTCTCCCATACTATCTCAAGATCAATCATCTCTTATATTCAGTTATCTCATTTGTAATAGTATTATCTTGTTGATCAAGTGTTTTGTGGATCAACAAGTATTTCTTGTATCTAATCAGCAACGAATTGGTGCTTTGTAAACATGAATCAAGGGAGGTGGCTGATCACTCTTATAAATACATAGTTTTATTTCATGGTATAGGAGCTATAAGGCTCATGATCTGTGAGTTGGTGATTTATGGTTTGATCGATTATGTCTTCCGCTGCATTATTCTCTGTAAAGTTGTTCTTTAATTTCTAATAAATCTTGTCTGAAGAAGAGCAAACAAGGATCGGTTAAACATCTTGATCTCCAACATGATAGGAGTGAATACCTGCTACTGGCCAACCAGTTCTCCCATTTGAGTAGCTTTAATTGTTTAAAGAAACCTTAGCGCTCTCTCCCCTTCTCTTTAAATTGTTTATCCCTATTCTTGTTCTATATATGTTAAGCTTATTAGCTCTTTGCCCTGGTTACCTATCTGCTGTGTTTTGTTGTTTTCTTGATGGCTTTAATTGTTGTAACTGTTTTTTGAACTATCTGTTTCTTGTCCGCTTGGAGTAAGGGGGTGATAGGCCCATCAGTGACTCAGTGAAGTAATCAGTATGTAGTAATGTCTTGCATCTTCAAAATAGTGACTTTAATGTTACCAATGTTATATCTATCAAATTGTCTGGCATTGAGAATTATAGAGTATGGGCTGCTGCCATGAGACTTGCCATTAATACTAGAAATAAAACTGGTTTTATTGATGGTACTTGCTTAAAAGAAACCTATGCTTCTAGTGCTGTGTATTCTAGTCAATGGGATAGATTTAATTCTATTGTGTTATCCTGGTTGTTGAACTCTGTTTTTGATGATCTATATCTAGGTCAAATTTTCTCTGAAAATGCTTCTGAAGTGTGGTCTGAATTAAAAGAAACTTATGATAAGCTTGATGGTTCTGTGACTCTTGATATGCTTAATAAAATTCACAACTTTAAACAAGGTGAATTAACTGTTTTTGAGTATTATCATAAGTTGAATAGCCTTTGGAGAGAATTTGATATCATGACTAAACTGCCTAAATACTCATGTGCTGCTAGAGAAGATGTGTTAGTGCATAACCAGCTTATGAAGCTTATGCAATTCCTCATGGTTCCTTAATGATGTTTATCAATCCCATTATGATTTCCATTTCTCTCTAGAAGAGAACCTTCCTGATGTTAAGGATACCTTTGCAATAATTCCAAGAGGAATCTCATAGAGGCCATGCTCTACCACAACTGGTTCCATTGCCAAGCCTCAAATATCGGTTATTGTTTCTTCTACTACCAATTGGTCCCAATAATGTTGAGTATAAAAAAAAAAAAAAAAAAAAAAGGTAATAAGAAGGAACACAACAAGAAAGATTAGTCACAACAATCCTAATACTGGGTCCAACCCATATTCTGATAGTGTCACAAACTGTGAAAAATTATGGTCACACTAGTGACAGATGTTTTTATTTGATTGATACCCACCTGGTTATACAGAAACCTGCACCTAGGCCTAACAATTTCGATCTATAGTGTCTAATAATGCTTCCCCCTATGAGAATGGTGCTCCATTATCTTTCACTAATGAACAGATGAATGAAATGATGAAAGTCTCATCATGATGTGGCCTCAGGAAGCAACACTGTGAAATATACAAGAATAAATTGGCTGGTATGTGTACTATACAGAATAGTATTGTGTTGTTCAAGTCTTAAGTTAAGAACATTCTTTAATACCAAATACCATTCTTTGTAAAGCATCCTTGAGGTGGATTATTGTATTCTGGTGCTAACCAACACATGACCATTTCCAAATAAAATATGTTTTGGGATTGTGGAAATTTATCTTCTGACCTTAGCTTAACTTTTGGACACCCTATGGTACCCTAGCTAAGTCAAGTTTTGTTGGGATTTAAAGTCTTAATAGTCATGTTACCCTCTTGAATGAGTCCGGTTTCCCCAGAATATTGTGTAGCTTACTATCTGTTATAACAAATTGGCTTAAAGATAGTAAACTGTTTGTTGTTTTACTAAATCCTAAATTGTTATAATTACAAGGATTTGGTATCACAGTCAAATTGAGGGGACTTGGTATGCGAAGGTGGCCTATATTTGTTTGTTTATTACTCTCCCAAGTCTTCTATGTGTTTTTTAATATAGTAATATCTGACTGTTTTGTTATTTTCCAAAATCTTTTATGGCACACAAGGCTTGGTCCACCCATCTGACCCAAGCCCTTGATGTTTCTTCAAGGCAATCATAGGTTACACTAAAGAATTCTACTAAGTCCTCCTTGTGACATCGTCACAAGCTAAAACGACCATGGAACCATTTCCTCTTAGTAACAATAAGACCACCAACATTGGTGCTTAGTTCAACCTTGAACCTTAGGAGTCCTTATAAAGTAGTTAGTTAAAGATGGTTTTCGGTACTTTCTTACCATTGTTGATGACTATACCAGGGGTGTTTGGATTTATCTTCTTAAAACCAAAGATGAGGTGTTTGATCTGTTCACTAGTTTTATCAATCATATTCAAAATCAGTTTAAGTGCAGTATTAAAACTGTTAGATCTGACAATGGAACTGAATTTGTTAATAACAAAATGGCCTTACTGTTTAACAACCTTGGTATAGTGCATCAAACATCTTGTGCTTATACTCCTCAGCAAAATGGGATTGCTGAGAGAAAGCACAGACATCTTTTAAACGTTGCCAGAAGTTTATTGTTTCAAAGTGGTATTCCCTTGTCTATGTGGCCTGAATGTATTTTAACTGCTGCCTATCTTGTTAACAGGCTGCCTTCTTCTGTTCTTAATGGCAAATCCCCTTTTGAGCTTGTGTATCGTGTCAAACCTAACCTTTCCCACCTTAGGAGTTTTGGCCTAGTCCTTTGCTATTCTATACATTTTATCTAATTCTGACAAAGTTTTCTTCTAGATCTAAAAAATGTGTTTTGATTGGGTTTTCTAGTACAAAAAAGGCTTACAAAGTGTATGGTTTAGATTCTAAAGTGGTTTTCTACTCTAGAGACCTAAAATTTTATGAAACCATTTACCCTTACAAAATGAACAAGTCTTTTCAAAACATTGTTTTTGACTCTTCGAATAACAAAGTCGATACTTTAAACTTCTTTAATGACAACCAAACTCCAAGTCCCATGATGAAGAGAGAGAGGTATAAACAACATGCACCCAATGAGGGTGGCGATGCCCATCCTGACCATACTGATGGTCAGAGAGAAGGCTGACCGAGCCTCCCTGGTGGATAACTCCCAATTCTGAGGGCAATGTCCCTTCTTCGTCTAATGTTACGACAATTAGGGAGAACCTGAGAACATTAGTCAATTGCAGTCTGACCTAGCAGGTCTTCTAGAACCTCTAAGCAACCTGCTAGGTTCAATGACTTTGTTGTTGGTAGCAGCAAGCTTTATGGTCTTGAGAAATATGTTTTACTATGTTAATTGAGTAGATCTAAACTCTGGTTTCTTTACTACTCTAATAATACCCACTAAACCAACTACTATGATGAGGCCATCAAAAATCAAAATGGATTTGAATCCATGAAGCCATGAAATGGAGGTTTACTTAAGAAATAACACTTGGACTGTTTGTGATCTTCCCAAAGAAGAACACCTGTTGGATCCAAATGGCTTTGGAAAATGCAAATTCAAATCCACAGTGAAATTGGAAAGGTATAAGTCTAAGAGGTTATTGCAATGGCTATAGTTAGAGGGAGGGTATTTGACAGATTACTAAGACCTTTAGTCCTTGTGTTAAAAATGCTAGTGTTAGATGTATGCTTAAAGTTGGCTATCAGCAATGGTTGGGAATTATTCCGAACTTGATTTGACTAATAGCCTTTCTTATATGGTGATTCTAACGGAGACGTATATAAGACTGCTCCCCATGGTTTTGATAATCAAAATGAAAAGTTTCAGACTTAATAATCTCTATAATGGTCTAAACATGCTCCCAGGCAATGGAATGCCAAGCTGACAATTACCTTAGTTGAAAGGCTTTTGTGCAGTCAAAGCATGACATCTATGTTCACCCAAAAACCTCTGTGATATGGTTTCTGATGTTACTTGTCTAATGTTGATGATATTGTCTTACAGGTAATGACAATACTAAAAGTTGGTAAGTTTAAAGAGATGCTTAAGTCTAAATCAAATTAAAAGACGTGGAAATTTGAAAAATATTTTTCTTGGCATTGAAGTCATTGATACTGATGATGGTGTGTGTTTAAGTCAAAGGAAGTATTGTCTTGAAGTGCTTCATGAATATGGTCTGTTAGCTGGCAGACCTGTTGAAACCCCTCTGGCTGAAAATACCATCTTGAACCATGTTGAGTCTGAGGATGATAAATTGCTTAGTGATATAGGGAATTACCAGAAACTACTTGTAGGAAATTGATTACCTTACCAAACTAGACCTGACAAATCTTATGCTGTTCAATCTGCCAGTTATTCAATACATGCACGCCCCCTTGTCTTCTCATTTATAAGCTGCCTTTTAGAATTTCGTAGATATCTTAAGAACGTCCCAGGCAGTGGAATTCAAATAAATAAGGTTGTAACCTTAATTAAGGGCTTATTTGACTCTTGACTGGCTAGATGTCCACCACTAAAAGTCTGTGTCTGGTTATATTGCGTTTTTCTAGGTATGCAGTTCCTTGATTCCAGGGAAAAGTAAGAATCAATCTACTATGTCCAGTCTTACGTACTGAAGCAGAATACAGAAGCATGGCTTCTGCTACTTGTGAAGTGATTTGGTTGTCAAACCTGTTGGGTGACATGGGTGTTAAAAACCTGTTGCCAGTGGTGTTGAAAAAAAAAAAAATAGTGATACAGCACTGCTTTGCAGATTGTCTGCTAATCCATGTGTTTCATGAAAAGAGTAAACACCTTTGAGATTGATGTGCATCTGTAAGAGAGAAAGTTCCATGGTGATGATTGTTACTAGAGAAGATTCAGTACTTCCAGCAAATAGCTGATGTGCTGACTAAAAGCACTTGGCTCCAAACAACTGATGAGTTGTAGTACCAAAATTAGGTAATCTAGATATGTCTTAAAGTGCCTCAAGTGGATAAAACACGAGGGAGGTGGTTTGGAAAGTTCAAGTTTTATCTTGACAGTAATCATGGACTGACTGTGTCACTCCCAATTCTCTATTTCTCAAAACATTAAGTTTTCAGTCTTTTGTTTTGTTAGTGCTTGTGTATTTGCAGGGTCCCAAAGCTGCAAGATGGTATCCTTCCTCGACCTATAAAAGATAAGAGATGCAGCTAGGTTAATTATCGATCATTCTTCTCTGTGTGTATATTACACACACCTCTCTCCCTCTCCCACACTAACTCCAGATCGCTCATCCTTATATACAGTAAATCACATAAGTAATACGTAATTAATCTTGTTGAACAAGTGTTGTGATCAACAAGTAAATAACTTGTATCTAATCTAGCACCTCCTTGGTGCTTGTAACTGAAACAATGGAGTTGGCTGGATTCACACTTTTAAATACATGTATTAACACCAGGTGGGAAAAGAAACAAACACAGTTACTGAAATTAAAAATATAGAATCATTTCCTCCATAAAACAAACCTTTGAAAAATTCTCGAAATCCTGACTTTCACCTTGCTGCCCTTGTTCATCTTTATCTTGCACAACTTGAATGAGGGCAAGAATAAACACTCGTTCTTCTTTCTTGACGGATAGGAATCCATTGGCGGATAAGATGATGGACGAACAAGTGACCTTGTAGATCGATTGATTACATATGGAAACTTCATTAGATGCCTATCTAAAACATTTGTGATCGATGCTAACTCATATGAATCATATAAAGGGCTACCACAATCCCATATCTTTGAAGCTAATCCCTCATCTTGTTCTTCGATCTTTTTGTCTTCATTAAGTTCTTATCTTTCAGTACCACCCATCTAGCCTCTTAAGTTTCTTGATTATAAAGATACCCTTTTTAAAGATGCTAAACTATTGGGAGTGTAGTGAGTTCCAATATTCTTTTGTAGGCATTATGTTATTATATTATTGTTGTCATTTGCATCTTAAGAAATATACCATGTGTTTTGTTTAACATATATAGACCAAAAGATTCCATCATGTTAGCTACATCATTGGACTATGTACATATGTTCGCTAGTTACCCTCCTTCATAAGTTTAGGTCATTAGCTACTATGAAGAAAATTTGAGTTTTGTACTATAAAAAGACTTGCTAGTCTTTCATAAGTTTAGGTCATTAGCTACTATGAAGAAAATTTGAGCTTTGTACTATAAAAAAGACTTGTTACATGTCAACAACAGACTAGACGATTCATTGATGTTGGCTAGACATTTGGGTTACATAGATGGGTCTTTAGATTGGGTGTAGCGCTACATTACCTTTTTATCAACCGCCAACATCACCACCAACAAGGTGTAATAAACATACGCCACTTAAACATAAATATACCACCACAAAAACCAATATCCCATACACAACTACTCGACAACCAAGTTCCACATGTCGTTCTATGCACAGACCGACTTCTCCCGTTTTAGAGGCACAAACACGTCGATGGGTTGGGTAATAAGACAATCAATTTTTTGATCGGTTGATCTTTAGAACATCATTGAGCTATTTGCCTTGGGTTTTCTTAATTACCCTCTTCGAGAATTTATCTTTAGGTAGTAGGGAGCAATATTGCCATCTAGAGTATATAATGGCATGTGTTTGCCAACAAAGAAACATGCAAGATTATTGGCCTTTTGTAATCTAGCTAGGGGTTTTTGATCTTCATTTGATGTTCCATGATTGCCCTTCTTTTAAGGAATTTTGGTTTAGACAATAAAAACATCGTCGGTTATGAATTATTATTGACCATAAAACCCCCGCAGTCCGAGCGACGAAATAATAAAAGCATGCCGTTAGTCGACTGGTAACAAAACCCTACCAACGATCGACTTTAGTACTGGTAACAAAGCAGTACCAACGATCGACTTTAGTCGACTTGTAACAAAACCATACCAACGATTGACCAAAGCGTCTGGTAAGAAAACCATACCAACGATCGACTTTAGTCGACTGATAACAAAGCAGTACCAATAATCGACTAAAAACAAAAAATGAAATAAACTAAAACTTTTTTTTAAATCCAAGCATCATTAACTAGTAAACAAAATTATTAGGCTGGCCACCAGAGAATTGTTCTTCAACAGAGAATTGCACGATTGCACTTTTGACAAGTGTCTCTAACCAACTTCATGCCTTCTTCCTCCATGCCTTCTTCTTTTCACCAGTGGCACGTCTCTTATGGACGGGATGGTTTAGGGGAGGCGGCTCAACGTAGCCACCCAGGTCTGAGGATCAGACCCGCTCTGATATCTTGTTAGACAATAAAACCCGTAGGTTATGATTTATTATTGACTACAATATATAAGAGATTACATGAATGAGACCCTAAGAGATCTTAAGCCCATAAACCGGGCTTGAGCCTATTTATCCACTAATACTTTATCCAGGAAGAAAATTGTGAGTTTACCATGGGGTTAATCCAGCTTTCAAAAATGTAAATTTCCTGTAAGGCGGACTAGTTTACCATACCTTTTGTCGAATAATTTTGTTGTATTTTTTATTTACTTATTTAAGATGAAAATATTAAAATTAACAATCCTAAACATTTGCAATTAAGAAAAGGGTTTTGCTATGTGTTCAGTGGGCACATTTTAAAGTGCATTTAATGAAGATAAATTTCCTTTTTTAATCAAAAATTGCATTTAATGAGCGTTAATTAAACTCGTAAATTACCTTGAATACATAAAAAATAAATATTGATATCTTTAAACCTTCCATATATAAAGAGCTAAACATATAGCAATGGACACATGTTAACAAAACCCAAAAAGAAAAAAATGATAATATAAGTTAATTAATAGAAGATATACATAGATTTGATTGATTGTGATGCTCCATGTGCGCATCAATTATGTCACGACTAGTTATTTTTATTTTTGTGATTTTTGGATTTAGAATCCCATGCTCTTAAATCAAATTTAATTTACATGTGCATGTATGTGATTTTTGGATTTAAAAAATTGTTTAGTTTGCATTTAAAAGGCAAGTTTTTGAAAATTTGAAGAAGAGGTGTCACAAGCCAGAGCCCAATTTAAAAGAAAACAAAGGTTATTGGGCTTTTATAAATAAGAAATTGAAAGGCAGGGGTAGAGGTGTACAAGATCAGGTTTTTTCGAAAACTGGTTCGGGTTTAAACACCAAACTCGTTTTTAGTCAAAGGTTAAACACGAGTTTTGACTAAAAACATGTTCGGTTCGGGTTGGATTTCGAGAGCTAAAATCCTAAACCGGTGGTAACCGGTTTGGGTCGGTTTGTAACCGGTTCGGGTTGGATAAAGCGGTCACAAACCGTTTTGTTTTTTAAAAAAATTTGCCAGTTGCGCTACAGTTACGAAAAACGCGAAACCGAAAAAAAATCCCGCTAAACTTCAACTTTTATTTAATAAACTAATTATTACATTAAACATAAAGTTGAAACACAAAGCTAAACTTCATACATCAAACATAAACTTCAACTTTTATTAAAACTTAATTAAGAGCTTCTTTGAGAGTAAGATCTTCTATCGGCTTCGGAGGACCTAGCCTCGCTAGCAGCTTCATCTAGAGGGATTTCTTCATCGAAAAGTGAGAATGCAAAATCCGTTTCCACCTCGACATCGTGTAATTATTCTTCGTAGTCTAGTCCGTCTTCAAGACTTGAAATGTGTTGTATACGTTCGGCTGCTTCTAAGTGATCCTCAAGCATATACACATCTCCAAAGATGCTGGTGTGAGTCTTGTTCTTTGTATCAATAATACCCTGCAACTAATAGAAAAAGTGGATTCCGAAGCTACAGTAGAAGCTTGTACGCTTAGTAAATCTCAGGCCATGGCGGCTAGAACGAGAAATTTAGATTCCATTCCTTTCCACCAAGCTAAAATATCAAATTTTATGAATTCTTTGGGTCCCATAGTGTTTATCAAGTCGGTTTCAATATATCTCCCAAAATCGTTAGTCGATGATTGGTCACTCCTAGCCCGTTTAGTGCTTTCTTTTCTTAAACTATAAAATAAGCCAAACATTGGATCCTTGGTAGTATTTGTAATGAAGAATCCGAACTCGTTGAAACATTTGTTAAAAACATATTTATTAAAATAAACATCAAATCATCTTTAAACATTTGTTAAAATAATTTTTTGCATCTCTTGCAAAGAAAATGTTTTCCTTATGCAACTCCAAATCAATATAAATCTTTTCGATAGTAGTTTCACCTCGATAATGTTAAAACATGAGTTCAATGTGGCGGCACAAGTAATTACCGGTGGAATTTGTTTGAAATATTTTCTAAGTTTTTCTTTCATGGGTTCAATGATAACATCAAATATTTAATACTTTTTAATGACAAAATACCCCCTATATTACCTGCAAATGTTTCACTAATACTGGAAAACGAGATATTTTCTATCATTTTGTAGTTTTTAAGTGAAATGCAGGAAAATGACAAGAAACAAGGGAAAAAGGGCTCAAAGTGTAATTATCTGAAGAATGATACGGTGTACCACCAAAAATGGTTACACCGTAACATATATTAAGCAAGTACGAAGATCAAGGACAAGATTACGGTGTAACACCATATCTAGTTACGCCGTAAACATGTATTTGGAAGGAAATCTTACCCAAGATAGAGGTACGACGTAACACCACTTATGGTTACACCGTAACCATGAAGATCCACAAATATGGAATGAAGATCACGTACTTATGGAAATTATTTGAAGGTTACGGCGTAACACCATATCTGGTTACGCCGTAACAACTGCTTAAATATGAAATGCCGTGTAAGAAGGTTACGGCGTAACACCTTTATCAATTACATCGTAACAGGTTCGATACCTATAAATAGAGGCCTCATTCAAGCTATTCCGATATCACTTCCTCCACAACCAATTGGAGAGGCGACAAAGGCTTCCAACCTTCGAAGAATTCCACCTGGAGTCCAAGAGAGATCACACTTTACTTACTTTTTGTATTTAATCGTTCAAATACGAATACTGTAAGAATTATGAGCTTTCAATCTATGATTACTTCTATTTCTTGCTGTGTTTCCGTTACCATGAGCGGCTAAGCACTTAAAGTGTTAGCCTAGTTATGTAATTACTATTGTTATGATGTTTGTTTCCTGTTAGATTATGGTTTCGTTAGATATTCCTTGACTATCGTGTAACCCTGGGTTTTGGTAGTACGGGTGGTTTGGACCTTGCTTGCCCCATTATTAGATTATCTAGTCAATATGGGATCCATCGGGTACTAGGGAGGATCTATGACTCCGACCCCTAGTGTAGGAACTAACCGGTCTCCGCACTTATCACTCAATATACTTAAAAAGCACAGGAACTCTTTCAGAGAGGGTTAATAATCTGTATAGGTTATTAGATCAGTTTTGGGAATAGTTGGGATTAATCACTGCAACCTGGATATCCTACCTCCTATACGATTTGGACTGAGTCGGAATCGCGGGAAGTATAGGATAGACTATATATGCTTATTCAAGTCTATCGACCTTAGAAACCACTAATGAAACCATAGTTTAACATTGCACAGGAAAACATTTTCATAACAGTAGTAATGAAGTAACTAGGTTAGCACGTTTTCTCTCCTGATATCTCCAACTCTTTTTATTTTCAGTATTTAATTTTATTGTTATTTTAATTTTATTGTTATTTATTTCAAATCAACTCAAAACACTTTTCAAATGTGACATTTCAAATTAAAACTAATTACAACTTAGCTCTTGGGACGACATCGGATTTACCATTCTGTACTACTCACGATCGGGTTCTCTGCCTGTTAGTGCATTGTCAGGTAGATCGAGTTTTACAAATTTAAAACTTGGTAAAAATATATTTTAAAATAAAATACGCATCAAGTTTTTGGCGCCGCTGCCGGGGAGCTAAAAATTAGTAATAATTTGAATTTCTGTATATATTTCCTTTGTAAATATATTCTGCTAGTTTTTCTTGTAAGATTTCAGATATGGAAGATGATGTGGACATCAGAACGCTCACCATGGAGCAGTACATAGCTTTGATTCCAGATGACATTAAACCAGGCATAGTGATCCCTAAGATTGGCGATGACGTCGAATTTAAGATAAATGCAAATTTTATGAGGGAACTAAGACGCAAACTTTTCGCAGGCACCGATGATGAAGACACTTACGAACATGTGCGTACGGTATTAGAGATTGTGGATCTCTTCCACTTCACTGGCGTCACTCACGATGCAATTATGCTTAGGGTATTTCCAATTACACTCAAGGGACGAGCCTTGAGATGGAAAAACAGGTTTCTAGCAGGGACAATCACTACATAGGATCTCCTTAGAAAAGAGTTTATTTGGAGATATTGTCACCCTTTCATAACTGCCAAGAAATTAGAAAAAATCCGCAATTTAAAGCAAGAGAGGGACGAGACATTGTATCATGCTTGGGAAAGATACAATGATCTTCTTTACCAATGTCTGCTGCACGATCTGAACTATCAACAGAAGGTTCATATCTTCTACATTGGATTAGACATCTCCACCCACAAAATTCTCGACTCTAACGGGTTCATTCCTCTGATGACACCAACACAAGCCCTAGAATCAATACAAGTCATGGCAGACCATTCGCATGACTGGTATGATGAACCAACCACTAGGGAAAGAATCAACGATGTCCTGGACAACGTTGATGCCATTCATTAAAGTTTCAAAAGGAAACATCTAACCAAGGAGTACCCTCTCAAAAAAGAGGACGAGACATTCAAGCATAACAAATATATAGAATCCTTGGAAGAACGCATCATCAATTTTTGCGAAGACACAATTAAAAAACAGACCGCGGATGATGAAAAGATGAGGAAGATCCTTGAAAACACGAAATAAAACATAAGGGCACTTAAAACTAGAACAAAGAACCTACAGGAAAAAGCTTATCAATTAACCCATAAAGTCCTCACTAATACAGGAGAAAAAGTTAAGGCAATAACGACAATGGGTAAGGAAAACATGAAGGAGCCGGTTCCTCGTGGCTTACCACCTACGCCGTTTATAGGACATTTGAAGGAACAAATAGGTAGACCTTACAGAACTCGCGAAACCGTTCACATTAATGGAAATCTTAAAGAAATTCATAAGGCGAAAGCTCAGGATGATGAAGGGGACATGGATGTCGGTTGGGACATTATGAACAATGATGTAGAAAGGCTTATGTAATTTCAAACACCTACCATACACACTATACCCAACCTTGAACTAGTAGTGCAACCATATATACCACTGGGACCAGTCCATGATATGGATAAATTTGTAAAGGAAAAGGAATAGGATTATGATATTCCTCTAAATAATAATGTAAGGCAACCTTTGATCCCTCAAATGGTTCACATCACACCATCTGGCGATGATTATGTAGCACCAGCTACAAATCCTATGTCTAACAAGCAATTAAACAGATTCAATGAGGAATTTTCTAATATTACAAAGGGTGCCAAAAAGGAATATGATAACCCTGTTATAGAGACATATGATTGTGAGGACTTTATTCGGAAATTACTACACCAAGTGAGCTAATCATCAAGGGAAATGAAATCTCAGCAATAGTATGGTTCTAATTTGTCATTCCCCTACCCAGTAGCAAATCATGGTGTTCATTGCTACTCTCACTGGCATTTAATCTCAAGTGAGGCAAGGAATACCTTATTACTTGGAAAATAAAGGTGGAGTCAAGCTCGTGACTCAAACAAAAACAAGCGCTTTGTGGGAGGCACCCCATAACTATCTTTCATTCTGCATACTAGTTGGTTTGCATGTTTCTTACTTTGTTTTATAGGATCCAGCATCTAAGAGGCAATTATCGAGGCCGACTCGACCCAAAATCATGTGGTAACCTTGATGAATCTACAGCAGTTACGGCGCAACGAATTCAGTTTACGCCGTAACCACTGTAGTTACGACGTAAGCCATTTCATGGTTACGCCGTAACACCTTAAAACTTAAAATTTTTACCACTCGATTATGACGTAACCACTGGAGTTACGCCATAAACCTCCTTCTAAAATTTTAAAAATTTAAGTTTTAAATATGTCTAAACCTTGTATACGTAAATGGACTTTGTGGGTATGTTCTCTGGAAACCCTCACGAGACTAAACTCGTCCATTTAGGCCACCAATTGGTTTAAAAGGCTTGTTGCATATGCTAAATGCAACCGTGATTCCTAAGAAAGAGAGTTAGGTTTGTATTTTCTGTACACTTCATAATTCTTGTAGAATGATTTTATGCTTTGGTTTGTTTTGTGATCACAAGGGATAAGAGAGCTTGCGAGAAGACGGAAATAATCTAGAGATTTTCGTTAAATTTCAAATCTCGAAGCAATGCTCAGAGAGTTTCTTGTCTTAATTCTACTCATTCCTTTTTATTTCATTTCCTTAATGTACAATAGGGACATCGTACAAATCAAGTGGGGGATGGGAGTAGAATTAATACTTGACATATGTTTTGCCTTTGATTTTCTAGTTTTCTTTTTAAAAATTATGCCAATTTTAAAATTTTTGACAAACTT
>BQNB010002404.1:41755-59987 GCA_026074375.1 Tanacetum coccineum | reverse complement strand
CAATCCCCAAAAGGTGTCTTTATCAATCATGCCAAGTACGCTTTAGAAGTACTTAAAACACATAGGATGGACAAATGTGATAGCATTGGTACACCAATGGCTACTAAACGTTGACCAAACACGATATCGTAGTATGATCGGGGCACTCATGTATCTCACTTCTAGTAGACCAGACATAGTGCATGTAGTATGCTACTATGCACATTATCAAGCTAGACTAACTGAAAAGCACCTCAAAGAGGTTAAAAGGATCTTTACTAATATGGGACTCTAGTATTCGAAGGATTCTGGTTTTAAAATAACTGCTTTTTAGATGCCGACCACGTAGGTTGTCTTGATACACGCAAAAGCACATCTGGAGGAATACAGTTCCTAGGTGATAAGCTAGACAGTTGGATGTCAAAGAAGCAGGCCTGCACTGCAATGTCTTTAGCAGAAGCAGAGTACGTGATGTTATCCCTGAGTTGTGCTCAAGTAATGTGGATGAGGACACAGCTTAAGGATTATGGCTTCAACTACAATAAAATACTGTTGTATTGTAACTCTCAGTCAGCCATAGCAATCTCCTGTAACCCTGTAAAACACTCCCGTACCAAGCACATCCATGTCCGTTACCACTTTATCAAGGAATAGGTTGAACGTGGTATAATTAAGTTGTACTTTGTTAAAAGTAAATACCAATTAGCTAATATGTTTACGAAAGCCCTTCCATAAGATCAGTTATAGTATCTTGTCAGACGAATTGGTATGAGATGTTTGACTCCAGCAGAACTGGAGGTTCTGGCAAATGAGACTGCTTGATATTTCATCAAACATCGAATTGTAAATATTTTTGAAAAAGAAAGTACAAAAATATAAAACCTATAAAACCAAATACAAAAATATAAAATTTCAAAAAGAAAATACAAAATTAGAAAACCAAAAATTCTAAAAGAATCTCATCGACATGTCTCTTGGAATCGATAACATTTACGTACCTAGAAATGTTGATTAATATTGACACGAGTGTGTAAATGAAGTTCGAGAAATAGTTCAAATGTTTCAAAACATGTCATTTCTAATTTTCTTAATGGCTTATATACACATCAGTGCATAACCCAGACTTCAAATAAAGGAAAATTTATCTATAAAGATAACTTATCCTCACAACGAGAAAATCAACTTTTCTCGGTATTGAGCAGTTCTTACAAGACATTCAAAGTTTTGTGCTCAAGAAAAGGAAAGTGTACGCATCAGTGAACTTATCCTTAGCGTTAGAAGAGAAGTCTTCTAACATGTGGTTTTTCAAAAAGTTGAGTACAATTTTTCAAGACTTCTTCAAAGATAATTCAAAATCTTTCAAAATTGTATGTTCAACACTCCATCCCTCACAAAAGTTTCAAAGACAATCATTTTCTAACAAATGGTATCATTTTTATAAATGAGTCAATTGTTGAGGGGGAGTATTTCAAAAACCAAACTTTTAATGTTTCTAGATACATCATGTCACGAAAATTCTTATGTATTCAAAACATTATAAAAAGTCTCTTAATAACAACTCAATAATAATGACAACTCAATAGAATGTTTGTTATAAGATGATCCAATATCTGAGCATAATTTTTCAAGAATTCTTCAATGACAATTCATAATCTTTCAAAATTGTGTGCTCAACATTGTCTCACCCTCAATTTTATATTCTTTTTACAACTTGGTATTATTTTTATTTGGTGTCAAACATATGTAAAATTAAGGGGAGCAAAAAGAAAAAGTTCCACATAATTCATGCTGATAATATTTTCTCCCCACAGAATTTTCATGACAAATTTTAATCACTTGGTATTTCAAAAATTAAGTGAATTAGTATTTCAAATAAGGGGAGAAATGTGATTAAATGTGATCAAGAATATAATTAGTGATCTAAAGACTCAAAGTGCTCTATACTTCTACCCACATGTGCAAAACACTTTCGTTTATCGATGCACATGTGAAGGGGGAGTTTTCAAAAAGATGAAACTTTCAAAGTGTTAGATGTTTTGATATTCTATCAAATACTTTGATTGATTTTTTAATGGTTTTATGGTGAAGATCAAATACCAACAACATCTTAACTCATGATGATTCTGAAGTCATAAGGTGGCTAGGTTAGGTATTAGTCCTATGATCCAACCAGAACTGGAGGGATCTACCCAAAGACAATCCATAGTTAGAAATAGCAGTCCTTAGGTATGATCAGAGAAGAATGAGAAATAGGAATAATGCTGACTAAGACATGAGTTAACACTGGAACAAGAACATCAAGGTGTTAGTAATGACTTCTTGGTAAGCATTGAAGGGGTTGAAGAATAAAAAAGAAATATAAGGATAAAGGCTCTAAAGAAAGAAGCCCTCCATATAACTTTAGACAGAAATTGAGTCAATACTTATGCTATCAGTTTTCATAAGATGAATTCTGGTATTGAAGACAAGACATCATGAACCCAGTGATGCACTGCATAACTCTTCCCAGCCATTCAAGTTTCTCTTAACAAATACTTGTCTCATTTGTCATAGAGATACACACGACTTCTATTGACTTTCTTACTCTGAGTTAGTTGATATTGAAAAGGTGGCAGTCTGCTCCAGCCTTCGATTACTAAAACCAAAATGCACAAATCGAGTTTAGAGCCAAGAGATCAATAAATAAATCTTATTAGGACACATTCCTTGACAAACACTTGTTGAACACCATTAAGTTCACAAGCTGTTAACAAGATTCCTACGCATTATCCTTGTGATTCTGCCAGAACATTTAGAGTGATACTCTTTAGTATTCACAGTGACGAATGGAAATCCTTCCAGTGTCATCATCAAACAGCACTACGGTAGGTGACTTGCGAGATTCTATATGAATCAAGCTTGTGTCAACTGGATATCGATTTTGGTCCAGTAAATGAATTGAAGACTCAATCAGAAAGATAGTAACTATTTGATTCACTCTTATTGTGCTGGCTGCTTTAAGACATTCCGATAATGAGAACAAGCTAGTATAGCTGGAAACCCTGTCAAAGCGGTTCTTCTAAATTGAACCTACCTAATCACAGGTACAGTATTTATATTGTAAAACAGTCCTCACAAAACTGGAGGTTAATGTAACTAAACCGTGATGAATGACAAAGTCGTATTCATCCATATATGATGTTTATCACTAACATTAAAATGCAGGTAATGATGACGGTGTTACAACCTCATTCCAGCGGCATCAAATTCATTACCACATGCTCATACTAAAACTACAAAGACATACTATAAGCATCAAGATTCAAGAATCAAGAAAGCTAAAAGTTAATCAAAGACAAAGACTTCCGCAACTCTGATATTTAAAATCTTCCTAAAGATATCAATATTATCAAGATAAAGTTTGTCGAGGGAGATTGTTAGCAAGCTTTGAAGATGATGCATAGTATAAGCATGTTGGTCAAGACACAAGATTGAAAGATGGCAAAGATGACAAAGATCTCCAGGATGAAGATTTAAAGATCTCAGAACTAAAGACAAAGTCAAAAGACAACGACAAAGGCTCAAGATCAAAGATCACACAACACGAAGGAACAAGCCTACAACAAAATAAAGTCCAAGAACAAGACTTAAGAACTTAACGACAAGACAATCTAGAAGACCTTGCTTCGAGGGAGATTGTTAGCTTCAAAAATATTAAGTCAAACATGGAATCTTCGGCCTTTATATAATATAAGTTGTAATAGTCTAGAAAGGGTATCAGGCTTGTTTAGTAATCTAATATTGTACGTGTTACGGGCTTAAGCCTAGGCAAAATCGAGCCCGGCTCATGGAAAAAAAGCTAGGCGTCCCATATGGAGCCTTAGCTATAAATATCCCTTGCTCCTCATGGAGAAAGGTTGGTTGTCATTTGTGTAAGAAACATTTCACCTGTGCAATCCAAACATCCTCTCTTTCTCTCTTTACTTTCTCTCTCTAACTTCTTCCTCTCTTTTCTCTTATACTTGATCTCTTGTGGTTTTGATTATGGTAAAGTGAAGTGATATTGGTTCCTACAGAAAAGATAGACCTATGACCATAACTTAAAACATGATAGAAGACTGGAAAGTGGGCACATTAGACCACAGGAACAAACACCACAGACATTCACTTGGCCCGTATCTGAACCACAAAGGAAATGTTCATGAGCACCTTGATCTGGGTCTGACTGATAGCAGTCATAAAGGCCCTAGCTTTGGAAAGATCAGCATCATTAACATCCTTAAGCAACTTAACACTTTCACAGGCCACTATGCTACCCTGTAACTTATTGAGCTCAGTAATGATTTCTAACCTCTGTTTAACACGATCAGCATACGCCCCAACAATGATGTTCATTTCCTTAGTAAGCGTAAAGTCTAACTCATTTTCCCTTTCGAACAAGACAAGCATCGTGTCCTAAGTTGATTGGAATTGGCTGTTTTGACAAGTTCTATGAGGTGTGCCATTTATGGTTAGAATGATTTGAAGCAACTAAAAAGGGTTTATTAATTGTTTTAGGGGATAGAAGGATGTTTGTGTTATGATAAAACTACAACCAATGCAACATTTATATAGGGAGAGATTGCATACAGGCAACACTTAAAATAACAATTAATATGTACTAATTAGTAGTTGGGTCATGTCACTACTTATGCGCCGTATTAAATTATAGGATTTGACAAGTACTAATAACTTATGCGACTTAGGAAATTTCATTACCACTTTTTTCATACATTTATGAAGCTGGAAATAAACTACTTTTATGATCAATCCTAAAATGGTAATAAACAACTTTGTTGACCAATCCTAAAATTGAAATACAGAACTAGGCAGTTTCATACTAGTATAACTTGTCAACCAAATCCGAAAATGAAAATATACACATGGGCAGTTACATACAAGTATGACCAATCTAAAAAATACAACATTTGTAGTTACATACAAGGTCAAACTTTAAAAACCAAAATAACAAAGTTACATACATGGAACACTTAAAGTGAACCAATATTATATATATGTCAAACTTGCAAAACAAAAGAATGATGTAAAGTGGCTAATTCAAACAGTTGTGTCATGTTAATAAGTTATGCGACTCATTAAATGGTAGCATTTGAGATGTATTAATAACTTATGCGACTCATTTAAATAGTTTACTAAACAGAATATCCAATTTAAAATAAGAGAATATTGATATAAGGACAAAAATTAAGATTCTAAGCAGTTTGACAATATACAATACTTCTATGAAGAATCCTAAAATAGAAATAAACAGTTAGGCGGTTTCATACAAGTATATATTGTCAATTCATTCAAGGACAACTTCTATGACCAATCCTAAAATAGAAATAAACATCTAGGTAGTTTCATACTAGTTATATTGTCAAGCCAATCCGAAAATGGAAATATACACATACCCATTTACATACAAGTATTAACAATCTAAAAAATAAAACTATAATTACCGTCAAGGGGGATGACTCAGCCATTTGCAGTTAACCATTTAATGGAATGATTTAAAAGGATAATGTTGATCCTTTTTGAACAGATCTTACTTAGCTTGTTAAAGCTTAGTTGTGTTGGATAGATCCAAGACAACTATAATATAAACTAAGATTGTGAATGCTACAAACTATGCGGAATCTAGTTTGCAATACTAAGAAGAACAATGAAACAGTAAAACAAGATCTTGCTAAACTTTCAATATATTAAACACAATCAAAGTTACAGAATAACCTTAAAACTATGAATACTAACTATATTTGCTATGAAAACTATATAAAACTTGATATCTAGATCTATGTTGTAGGGTTCCTTTTATACACCAAGGAAACCCTAATGGGATTACAAAACACGTTACATCATAACTAACAATACTAATAAACTAGTAGTACTAACACTTTGTACTGGCATCACTAATTATTACACTTACAGTACTAATGAACTAGCAATACTAACACTTTGTACTAGCAACACTAACTATTACACTAACAGTACTAATGACTTAGACTATTTTCTCTAATCTTCACCAGCAGTAGTTTCTTCAACCAGCAGTAGAAACTTGAACCAGCATCATGAAGTTGTAGAAGCCTCTAATTCCTAACAATTCTCCCCAAAACTTGATATTCACCTTGTTAATCATCAAGTTTCTTCATTATCTGCATTTTGAGCACTAGGAGGATGTATCCAAACACCTTACTGACTTGATCTGTTTGCTTGATAGAAGATCTTTCTTAAAAGTTCTCTAGACATCTCACTATCTGCTTCTACTAACAGCTTGTTAACTAACATCAACATTAGAACTCCTTTTGACAATGTATAATCTTTCTTTACCAGCATGAAAATATCATGTCCTCTTACTGAAGATACATGGTGAACACCACATGTATCATAAATCCTCCATATCAAAGGAGCATGCATATACCTTTGAAGCTTTCATAGAGTATCATCACTATCTGGTTTAAACAATCTCTTCTGTTCAACCCACAATTCCTTCTCTTTATCATCTGTAGGATCTGTTGTACTGAACCTCTCCTTAACCAAATCCTAAAGCTTAACTAGGTCATCTCTATTAAATTTCTTCAATATCTCAGCAAAAATCTGATAAGCTTCTGTATGGTTTCCAACTCTAATAATTTCCCAATACCTTCTTGTGTCTTTAGAGTAAACCTCCCAGTCTATGATTGGATATTTGACCTGTAAAGCTTCAACATAGACTTCTTCCACTGGAACTACCACTAATAATTTCTGTAGTTCTTCTTCTGATAATTCTTTTTCCTTTTCTGCTGATTGTTCTTCACCTGAACCTGAAGCTTCTCCAATCTTTTGTCTTTTAACAGGCTCTTCTAAAACTTCTTGACCTGCTCTTTTCAGTCTCTGAACCTCCAACTCAGAATCCATAGGAACAAAGTCATTGATCCACTTTTGCTCCCTTTCATATAGCTATTGAATTTCTTCAAAGCTCCTATTCTTCAGTTGATTGTGAGTGAATCTACCCATGTTTTTTAGGTAAGTAATCATCTTGTTTCTGAGTTGAGTTCTGGTTGGTGGCTTGTTTCTAATCTGTTCAGCTCTCTGTGCAGCAAAGAACCTTTTCCTTTCAGCAATCATTTCCACCAGCAATCTAGACTTTTCTTCAATGGTGAATTGTTCTCTTTCTTCTTGTTGAAGTCTTTCTGCTAGTAACTCATCTGCATCTATCCTTGCTTGAATATCTTCCATTTGTTCAATCAATGCAGCATCATTGGCCTCTTGTTCTGCAACTTTTTCCCTAGCAATCCTTTGCTCTCTCTCAAACTGTGCTTGTTCTTCTTTAAACAACTATTGAGAAATTTCTGCATCCCTTTAAATCTGAGTTTTTTTATGGTTCTTTGGAGTAGGTTCAAGCTCCACCATCTTGCCTTTACCTTTATCTTGGCTTTGTACTATTGGTGCTGGTTTTGTTCTCCTTAGTTCTTCTTCAACATCACGAATCACTACTTAGGTAGTTCTTGGTCTTGTGCTTCTAATATCCACAAGTGTATCAGCAATAGTCATCATCTCATCTTTAAAAATATCCTCAGCAGTACTTATAGAAGGTTCAGCAGTACTAACATTTGAAGGTCCAGCAGCACTAACATCAATACTAGCAGTATTAATTGTATCCCCAGCAATAGTAATTTGTTCAACAGTATTCCTCCCCTAAGTTTCAGCATCCCCTTCAACATTCTCCATATCAAGCTCATCAAAGTCACTATCTTCAAAGACTTGCTTTGTCTTGTTACTTTTCTTCCCCTGTTTGGATACATTCTCCTTATCTAAACTCTTTCTCTTAGAGGTGCCAATCTTAAAGAGTTTCATCCCTAGAGTTCTTTCCCTTAGTTTCTTTCCTAATCTTTTGAATTTCTTTTTTAGCTTTTGGATCACCAAATCTTGAGTAGTCTTTGATTGTTCCAAGGCAAGAACCTTGTTTGACAAATTTGTACAAATAGCCATCAATTCATTAATGTTAGGTCTACCCTCATCACTTCTAGGTGTGTGACCTCCTGAGAGATATAAATCATGGGGTGTGGGTGGTACATTATCCATCAATTCATGTTGTTCAATTCTTTCCTCATTACTTCTAGGTGTGTTAACTCCTAGGAGAGGTGAATCATAGGAATGTTTAGATGCCCTCTCAGACCTAGTTTGAGCAATGACACCCCTATGGCTTCTTGGCACCTGGGTCTGTCACCTGAACCAATTTCCTGAGAAAGAGGATCATTAGACATTGTCGTGGATTGGGTCTTAGTTATGTTACCACTAGCATGTGTTGCATATAAGCTAGCAGCAATAGTGGTAGCCCTCACCACTCTGTCTTCCTACTCCTTAAAGACAGCCTCATCTGCTACATTTGGTATAGTCATACTAGTCTGAGGTAACTGAGTGTCCTCTTGTAAGGCTTGCCTAGGTAATTGAGTATTTTGGGGTGATGATGATTCAGTAACAGAGATTTGTTCTTCAATTCTGGGTTGAGTAATAGAAGGTGCTGGTTGAGGTTTAGAGGGTTGTCCTAAACCTTCACCCTTTACTACTGGTGGTGCCAACATTGATGCAAACAATAGAGTAACTCTTCCTGAAAAATCTTTTCCTTTTCTTTTCATGTTAGTGAAAACCTTTTTAGTATGTGCAGGTGTTTGATAAACATCATTAAAAGGTTCTGCAAGAGTAATCTGATTATTCAAAAAGAGTTGTAAAAACCTTGGATACATTAAAAATTTCTTTGTATTGGTATCCAAGTTCCTCAACATACCATCAAAAATTAGTTTAGAAAAGTTAAACTTTTGACCATTAGCTAAACAAATGACTGCAGATGCTATATTAGTGGAAAATTCATTCCAAGAAGTAGATTTTGAACTTAAGCAGTGTAGAATGGTATGTATGAGGTACTTCTACTGAGGGGAGAAGAGAGCTTTTTGAAAAGTAAGTTTGTTAGAATCACTCTCATACCCCATCAATGCAAGGTTTTCAAAAATAGCATCATTTGTTAGACAAGTAATACCATCCTCATCATTAAAGTGAAGATCACTCCTCACTGATGATTCTGATATTACTACTGTCTTGCCATCAACTGTGGCATGAATTTGCTTCACATCATTGACTGTTTAAGAATAGCAAGTATTCAAAACTGTTAAATATAGGAAAGCATAGATTAGTAGGGAACTTTCAGTTTAGTGGCATAATGAATAAGCTAGTAGTTAGAAGTCTTTTATCACATCTATCTGCTGGAATTCAGCATTTCCTTGCTTCTATTCACAACAAGCCACCAATATGTGTTGATCAACTACTTCAAATTGATAGATGATTATGAGGATTATTGTTGGAGGAGTCAGTGATAAATTGAATTTGGGTTTGAAATCGAAAGAGTATTAATGAATATTGGGTGACTGTATGCGCTTAAATAGGTTAAAAGGAAACCTATAAGCGAAGTTATCCTTTTTAGACACAAAATTTACTTGAACAGTTGTAACTCTAATGAACTTCAACGGTAACCCAGCAGTACTAACTTTGGCTCAGCACCACTAACTTTTTCCTAGCAGCACCAAATCCTGCCTAGCAGCATTAAGTTTACAACTATCAATTTTAACTCCAAATTCATCACTAATATCATCTTCAAACCTCATCAATCATAACTCTAACAAACACATCTTCAGAAATTAAGTAATCTAATGCTAGCAACCAAAAGTTAAATCTACTAACATTAAAAGCCTTTGTGAGAAGATCTACAACATTTTGGTCTGTATGAATCTTGATCACCTAAATCAACTTCTTCTCATAAGAATCTCTGATGAAATGGTTCCTTATCTCTATATGCTTGGTTTGAGAGTGAAACACTAGATTCTTCACAATACAAATGGTGCTTTCATTATCAATGTAAATCTTGGTGTTCATGAAATTAAACCCATAATCAAGCATTTGATTTTGGATCCATAACACTTGTCCACAACAATTAGCAGCAGCAACATACTCTGCTTCAGTGGTAGAGTTGGCAACTATAGTATGCTTTTTACATTGCCATGAAATCAACATTTTTCTAAGAAATTGACAACCTCCTGTTATGGATTCCTGTCAAGGCTAGCTCCAGCATAATCACTATCAGAAAAAGCTTCCAAGTCAAATGGTGAATCTATAGGATACCAAAGGCCCAATTTAGGTTGACCTTTTAGGTATCTAAAGTTCCTCTTCACAGCATGAAGATGTGAGACTTTAGGAGTAACTTGGAACCTTGCAATGTTATAAAACATCAAAAAATTATGTCTAGGCCTAGGAAAGTTGTCGAATACATCATTGATCCCACTCATTGATTCTGTATATTGAACATCCCTTCCTTAGGTTCTTCATCCTTGAGTAATGCTGGTGAGTCTCAAATTAGAGTTGCTTGCTGTACCTCATTGTGGGTCAAATTTCAATACTTCTTCAATATCTAGCCTCATACTTTTGTCTTGGCTGATGAAGATTCCATCATCTCTCTGCATGACCTACAACCCTAAGAAGAAAGTGAGCTCCCCCATAGAACTCATCTGGAACTTCTTGTGCATCAAACTTTCAAACTCTATACATAAAGACTTCTTAGTAGACCCAAAGATTATGTCATCTAACATTCACCTTGTCTACACAGGATATCACTTTATCTTTCGTGAATAAAACAAAGTCTTATATGATCCCTCTTCAAATCATTTCTAATAATAGGTAGGACATGGTCTCATACTAGGCTCTAACAGTTTGATGTAGCCATATAATAGCTTTTTTCTTCCTTTTTAAACTTTAGTCAAGGAACTGTGGATCTTCAAAACCAGGAGGTTGGCAACACATATACTCCTTTTCAATAGTACCTATAAAAAGGCACTTTCACATCCATCTGGTTACACACATAAACCCCATAAAAGTTGCATATTCCAAAAATAACCTGATAGGACTATATACTAGAAACCAGGAAGCAAAGAACCTCATCATAATTAATTCCTTCTTCTTAGGTGTAACCTTGTGCAAACTAGGTCTTGCCATTGTTTCTCAAAACTTACGATCCCTCTCTCATCTTTCTTTATTTCTACTAGACCTATTATGTTATAGTGGCATGCTTGCCTCTTGGGTAAATCAACCAATTCAAAACTTTCTACAATTAATCATGTAGCAACTATCTTGCTTTTACCTTTATCCAACTTGGATCTGTCAAAGCTTGTGTCACTTTCTTGGGTTCTATTTGTGAGAGCTACAAAGACATTCTATAAGCATCAAGATTCAAGAATCATGAAAGCTCAAGAATTAAAGACAAAGACTTCCGCACAAACTCTGATATACAAGATCTTCCTTCAAAGATATCAAGTCTATCAAGGGAGATTGTTAGCAAGCTTTCAAGATGATGCAAAGTATGAGCATGTTGGTCAAGACACAAGATCGCAAGGTGGCAAAGATGATCAAGACAAGCAAGGAAAAGATTTAAAGATCTCGGACATAAAGACGAAGTCGAAAGACAATGACAAAGGCTCAAGATCAAAGATCACAAAGCATGAAGGAACAAGCCTACAACGAATTCAGAGACCAAGACCACAAGATCTTAACGACAAAAGCAATCTCATTGATCTCATGAAGGAGTGTCACAATGAACTCACTTCGGGGGAGATTGTTAGCCTCAAAATATTGAGTCGAACAAGGAAGTTCGTTCATTATATTAGGTCTCGGTCACTTAATTAATTATATGTTGTAATAGGCTAGACGGGTAAAAGGGCTTATTTAGTAATCTAATATTGTATGTGTAATGGGCCTAAGCCCAAGTCAATCCCAAGCCCATCCCACCTAGAAAGCCCATGGCTCATTAGGGTATTTAAACCATTTTCCACTATGGAAAATGGTGTTGATTCATTTGTAATTTTTTCCATTTTGCAAGTTAATCATCCAACTCTCATTTTCTCTCTACCTTTCTCTCTCTAACTTCTCTCTAAATTTCTTCCATATTTTATCTCATCTTATTTTTCTTGGTCTCCATGGTGAAGTGAAGGTGATTTTGGGTTACCGACATTTGGTATCACGAGCCACGGGTGGGTTTAGCGATTTCGTTGTGGGCGTTTGTTGTTAGCTTACTTCGGCTTATTTGGGCTTCTTGTCTTTCGGCTTAATTTTTTTTTCTTATTTTTTTTGTGCTTATTTGTCAAAAAATGTGAGTGTTTTGTTTTTTTTTTCAATTGATGTGTTGTTGGTTTTAAGGTAACAAAACATATTTTTGTGTTTCGTTACTTGGAACACCATCTTTCTCATTAACAAGTAGGGTGCGTTTTGTTTTTGTCATTTTTTTCTTTTTTCACGGAAGAGCCGAACTAGTCACACACTCAAGGACCGAACGAGTCCAAGGAGTACCGATCTAGCTCAACCGAACTAGTAATCTTTCAAAGAGCCGATCAAGCGATTTTTCATCAAGGACCGAACGAGTTTAAACTTCTTGAACCGAACGAGTGGAACACGACTAGAACCGAACGAGTTCATTTTCTATAGAACCGAACGAGTTGATTCTTCAACCACCGAACGAGTTCATTTTCTATAGAGCCGAACGAGTGAAAAATCTCAAGGACCGAACGACTTAATTTTATAAGAGCCGAACGAGTTACGTTGTGAAAGAACCGAACGAGCACAATTATTTGGAATCGAACGAGTTAATTCCTAGCTTGAATCGAACGAGTGAATTCAAGGTGAATGCTAGCATAGTCCTAGCTGCCTCTATTAGTGTCATGTTCTTTCATTCAGCAACTCCATTTTGTTGTGGAGTTCTGGCAACACTAAATTCCCTCTTAATCCTTTTCATCCCACAAAACTGATTTATGTCGTTATTTTTAAACTCAGATCCATTGTCACATCTGATGATTTTAACCTTATGATTTATTTGGTTTCTATGCCAGTAATAAAAGTTATAAGGATTTCACTAGTCTCATCCTTAGTGGCCAAAAAGAAAACCCAACTAAACCGACTATAGTCATCAGTGACAACAAGGCAATATTTCTTGTGATTGATACTCCTTATATATGTTGGCCCAAATAAGTCCATATGCAACATTTGTAAGGGTTGGCTGATAGAGCTCACAAGCTTGGTCTAACAAGAATCTTTCTTTGGCTTTCCTTTTTGACAAGCAACACAAGTATGGTTATTTTCAAAAAGCTTTGAAGGCAAACCTCTAACAAGATTTCCCCTCACAAGTTTGTTCATAGTTTTAAAGTTTATATGACCAAGCCTCCTATGCCATAAATTAGACTCATTTATTGTAGCCTTTACAAATACACAAGTCAAACCTCCTGAAGGAACAACATTCTTTAGATTAAAACTATACATGTTATTATGTCTGGGAACTTTAAGCAAGACTTGACTTTCATCAAGTAGCTTAAAGTCAGGAGATAGAACAATACATTCAGTCTCAGTGAAAAGAACACTGTTTTTCTTGTCACACATTTGTGAGACAGAGAAAAGATTAAACTTAAGTTCCTTTACAAAGTATACATCTTCAAAGTCTAATTTCCCAGTCCTAATTTTACCTTTTCCAGTAATTTTACCTCATTTAGGACTTCCTGCAAATGCAACAAATCCACCATCAACCTCTTGATAATCTGTAAGGAAGGACTTGTTTCCTGTCATATGCTTGGAGCATCCACTGTCAAAAATCCCTTGATCCTATAGAGTATATTGTGGATTACCCTTCACTCAAAATAAGAGTATTAGTTTCTCTTGGGGACCCAAGCCATTACTGACTTGAGTCTGCCTTGTAGATCAACATAGTCAAATCTTTTAAGCATGTATGATCCACTGTCTTTGGAGGTGTGGTCAATACCATTTCCTGTTGGTCTCTAAATCTAACATGCTGAGGACTTAACAACATTTTCCCCATTTCCCACAGCAGCATTAACCACTGCTTTTGGCCCAGCGGTAGTTACTTTGTTAAAGATAGCAGTTTTACCTTTTTCATTAAGATTATTGGTTTTAGCTGCAGATTTTTGGTTAAAAGCCCTTTTTACTGGTGAATGTGCTTTAAAATAAGAATAAGTTGTGGGTAATGCATCATTCACTTTTGGTTTAGGGTCAGCAGTATTAACAGGCCTGGTAGTACTAATTGATGCTGCTGCTCTTGGAGAGCTTTGCTTAGCAGTATTAACTGGTACTTGTCTTGACTTTGTTACAACTGATGTTGGAATAAAATTCCTTTTAGGATATGGGTGAGTAAATTTATTTTGGTGGTTCACCCTCTAAGCATTGTTCTATACTGGTCTAATTTCCCTTTGACCAGTAACCCTTCCCTTATTATTCAACACTGGTTTTTCTACCATTTTCTTGTCATGAAAATCACAGCCTTTGATTAAATGATTAAAACTCCCACAAACAAAACAAGCTTTCTTTATAAACTCAAAACCATTTCCTAGTTCCTAGTTTCTTCGAGTCATCATTCCCATTCTAGTTTTCTTCTATTATCCCCTAGACTTTGACTTTTCCTAGGATACTCTTCTTGCCTATGTGTGTTTTCCTTATTAACAGATTTCACATTCTCATCAGATTTGACAAAATTGATTTTAGTAAACTTTGGTTTTGTCTGATCAGGTTTAGGTCTAAACACATTATCATTATCACTATCAATGTCCTAATCTTCAATGATAGGAGCACTAGGCCTAACAGTTTTAGGCTTTTCTAAACTATCCTTACTGGTTTTAGATGCAATAGTAATAGTTTTACTTACTTTAGCCTTATAGACATAATCATCTAACCCAACAAAGGATAAGTTAGGTCTTAAGAGCTTGTAGTTCCTAGTGTAGGGAGGGGGAACTTGCAATAAAACCCATCACTCATTTTAGAAACTATTCATTTACTAGACTATCGCCACATCCATCTTTCTTTACTATTAAATACACTATTAACCACTTCACTCTCATTCATTTGACAATAATAACCAAGACCAGCTTTATCTTTATCACTTATTTGACTATTTATCAGTTTAGTTAGATTTTTTGATGATTCTTTAAAATTTTCTAGTTTAAGTTTCAAGAATCAATCTTTCTCTGTATAAAGCTTCTTCTACCTGATTTTAAGGTCTTTGATAAGATATTTTCACTTGACATCATACTGTTAAAAATGCAATATCTTCTCGTAAACAACTTCATCTTTCATGAACAACTATCCTAGCTTCTAATGAATTCTAATCCTATTTAATAACCTAAATTTCTAATTAATTTTTAAGAGCTTCACAGCTGTTGATCATACTATATTTGAGATTTCATATGATTTTAAGCAATCTTTAGAGCAAGTATGTACCTCAGAGTCTGAACTTGATGAACCTTGGGATGTATAGGCCATTAGAGCAAAGTTTGTGATGCCTTCTTCAGCCTGAAAGCTCCAATCATAACCACCTATCCCATCTTGAACAACCAAGGCATTTGCAGGAGTCTCCACTGGTACAATCCTTCTTGGAGCATCTCCATTTCTATTCCCCTGATTCCTTGGTGCCCTGCATTCTCTAGCAAAGTGACCTCTCCTGTGGCAGTTGTAACATTCAACCTTTGTCTTATCAAAGCCAACAGTTTCTTTGCCATTGAAATTCAGATTCCTTCCTGTCTTCTTTAAGAATCTTTTCACCCTCATGGTAAGCATGGCCACCTGCCATTTGAGATCCATCTCTTCAAGATCATCAGTATCAATCTGCTCCAGATCTTCATTGTCCAATTGTGGACTATTAGATTGATTAGCAAAGAAGGAAAACATGACATCATCAGCATAAGTTGAGGAAGAAGCTTGTCCCTGTGAACTAGCAGTAGAAACTTCATGAGCAGTATTAACTGCTTCATTAGTACTGCTAGTGTTTTCTGAAGATACAAAAGCCACATTCTGAGAGTTTGAGCTTGAGCTTGATTGGCCTTTAATCTCAGATTCATACACCTTCAGATTATTATACAAATCATCCATGCTCAATGTGTCTAGATCAGATTTGTTTCTCATGATTAAAGCAATATTGTTCCAAGCTGATGGTAGACTTCTCAGCAACTTCAGATTTGCATCTTCCTGAGAGATAACTTCACCATGAATTTCCAATTGGCTGATGAGTTTCTGAAACCTATCATAGGTTTTATCCAGTCCTTCAGATCTTGATGCAGCAAAATTCTCATATTGCTGCTTCAGAATGGTTTTCTGCATTTTCTTTGATTCTTTGTTGCCTCCAAACCTGGCCTTGATTGCTTCCCATAAGGTCTTTGCATCCTTGATTCCATGAAACTTCAATAGGTGCTCATCAAGAATGGCCAACAATAGAGTGCTTTTTGCTTTCAATTCATTCTTTCTTGCTAGCTTTTGTTCAGCAGTTTTAGGAGGAATAGGACCTTCAGTACCAGCACTAGCTGATGCAATTGCAGCAGGTGCATCACCATTCACAATAACCTCCCAAAGAGCATAATCAGTGTGAGTAAGATATTGCTCCATTCTCATGCTCCAGAGATCATAGTCTCCTGTTTTGAGCATAGGAAGTTTTAGTGCAGACAATGTTTGGGTTGATTCTGACTGTGATTCCATCTTCTCTTTGAATATGAGATCTTGTGTAGATATAGTGTTCTTCTTATTCAAAGTTTCTCAACAAGCTCTGATACCACTTGTTGATCCCTTTTGAACAAATCTTACTTAGCTTGTTAAAGCTTAGTTGTGTTGGATAGATCCAAGACAACTATAATAGAAACTAAGATTGTGAATACTACAAACTATGCGGAATCTAGTTTGCAATACTAAGAAGAACAATGAAACAGTAAAACAAGATCTTGCTAAACTTTCAATATATTAAACACAATCAAATTTACATAATAACCTTGAAACTATGAAGACTAACTATATTTGCTATGAAAACTATATAAAACTTGATATCTAGATCTATGCCGTAGGGTTCCATTTATACACCAATGAAACCCTAATGGGTTTACAAAACGCGTCAATTTATCAATGCATATCTATTCCTAATATATCTCATGCATATTATTTTAGCAGTACTAACTATTATAACTAACAGTACTAATAAACTAGCAGAATGAGACCATTGTGCAAAGTTATGAAGATATTGTATAAAGTTATGAAGAAATAATATTCTTAGAGACCATTGTTTAACTTACAATGTCTGAGAAATAAGTGAGACCGTTGTGTAATTTACAATGTCTGACGAGTAGAATGAGACCATTGTGCAACCCACAATGTCTAAATAAAATAACTGAGGCCATTGTGCAACTCACAATGCCTAAATAAAATAAAACGATCTGGTTTTTATATAAATAACTCTTATATAAACAAACGCGTGATATACGCAAAGGGAGCGAGCATATATATATATCTTACATATATGACATGTAAATACTTAATGCAGCACGCATTGTAAGTACATAAGCAAGTAGCGTGTATGCACTTTGAAAATGTTTGTTGTGATGCAATATTTGTGAAAACGGTTATAGTCTAGGATAAAATATGCAACCTAGTTCTCTATAACCAGTGCTCTGATACCAATCTGTAACACCCCCAAATTTATCAACGCAGCGGAATACCACTTAGGGTGCTACTTCATAATACACAGCGCTAGATACAAGAGAACGACCTCTAAATGTGTCGTTTGTAAAACAATCTCGTTGATTTTCTGAAATCAAAATAATAGTTGTCCCATAATTATATAATCTAATGTTTTTCCACTTCCAAACAACTCGCGTGTTTCAAATATTTACATATATATTTAAACAAGATTAAATAGGAAATAATATAATAAGAATATATTTATTTAACCATTTAACCACCATTTCTTCCGGTTTATAATTTATAAATCTCGGTATATTTTTATGAAACCTTGCGATATATTTATTAACCGATTTATATAAATTCAAAACGCAACATAAAGGTTGTTTCAGCTCACCCAAACACACCCTATACGGTTTTTCTGCTAAACCAAACGCGTCCTTAATGAAATTCCGTTGTCCCAAACGCACCCTATTCGTTGAAACTGCCCAAACCAATCACCTCCTTATGTTGAACAGTTAACCCAAACGCACCCTTAAAATTTTCTGTTAACCCAAACACCCCTTTTGGGTGAATCTGCCAATCCAAACACCCCTTTTGGGTGTTTCTGTCAATCCAAACGCTACCCTAATTTGTTTATCACAACTCAAACGCACCCTAGTCTTTACAACAGCCCAAGCGCACCCTTGGTTGTTGTTTACGTCAAACCGAACGCACCCTTGGCTGT
>BQNB010002404.1:7500-37923 GCA_026074375.1 Tanacetum coccineum | reverse complement strand
AAATCAAGTTCCATCATTTCTCTTAAACTTAACATGTATAACCTCTTAATTATGTTGCTAATAGGTTTTTCACTTTTAAGCACAACTTTGTCATTCCCTACTCTTAAAGTAATCTTAATTAAATAGGCATCAAAGTCTTTCAGTCCATACGATCCCTCCTCTTCATCACAGTAATCATCATACAAACGACTAGGAAAGGGAATAGTCGCTTGACTTTGCACGAAAAACAGCTTACTATTCTGTGGGCCCGCTACGGCGTATCGAGGTCGTATCAGTTTCAACAGTTGTCAAGATTGACTCGACATGATCTCTCGGTTTTGTTTCAGTTGAGCTTGGTAAATTTCTAGATCCCCTTTCTTGCAGTACCTTGCTCATTTGCCTGATTTGAATTTCCAAAGCTTTGATCGTGGCTCCTTGATTTCTGATAGCAGCATCCGTGGAAGCTCAAATTTCCTTGATCAAGTTGGAGTTTTCTTCATGTCTCTTTGCTGATTTACTCATAAACTTGCTCAGTGATTCTTCCATTGATTATCTTTGTTCTTGATACGAAGGATTTACATTACTTCTTTGGTAGAATCCCGGAGCTGCTGCTCTATATTGCCCTCCTTTTTAGAAGGGTGTGTTGGAGTATGCTCGTGTCATAATAAATAATTATATGGCTAGACACATGTGATCCTATGGGGTCACACACATATACACTGAAGTACCATTTATATATCATGTTTATTGTATTTACGGTATATAAATAACCAATGTAACTCTGGATTAATATAGAGCCTCTAATAAATAAGTAATGGACTTAGTTTATTGGACTTGGAAAATAAATGGCAAGCCCATTTGGACCTATAGAAGGGGTCGGCCACTTATGGCTTATGGAAGGGATAAGATTGTTTTTTATCTAGTCAAATTTATATATGGATGATCTCCTAATTAATTTAATTGATAACAACTTTCCAAAGATCTCTCTCCCCCTCTCCCTATATATGTACACGGCACAACACACTCTTTGATAGGGTTTTTGTGTTCTTGTGTTCTATCACTTTGTATCTAGTTTATTCAAGGTGAATTCCATAGTAACAGGGTTAAGACTAGCCTCAATTGGTATACAAGGAAGTGTAGTGTGGATACATCATAGAGGTGATCTCCATTGATCACTTGGTTTCATTTGGTGTTTCGTGTTAGGGTGAAGGTCACCGGTTGATTCTACCGATCACGCTACAAAGGTATTACTTTTCTTGTTTTTCTTTGATTGATCATATGACTCTATGGATCCGTTGATAGGTGCTTGTTCCGCTGCGTTTAATGTTTGTTTATATGTTATTCATTTAATTCAGCTCCTATAGTGGTATCACGAGCCATCATATGATGTCATATGATTATCTTGTATGCGTAAAAATGGCTAAAAACGCGTGTTTTTAATGGAATCAAATGGATAATTTTAAAACAGCCTCTAAGGCCTATTTTTTGAAATTAATTCTACCCATATAGGGTCTTATGATCAGGTATTTTTGATCACATATCCATTTGTTATGCATACTTTAATTGGTTTTGTTATCGGGTACGCGTAAAAGGGCCTAAATCACGCGTTTTGGAACGATTCTTGAATCGGTTTTAATCAGCCCCTTGGGCATTAATTTCTAAATTAATATGGTTGTTATAAGGTATTTAATACAGTAATAAATGATCCTTAAGCCATTGGTTACACGTACCAATCGGATTTTTAATTCTAGTTAATTTATTTCTTCGATTCGTTGGCTAAACAATTTATTTCTTGTTAATCATTTTGTTTCCATGGAAAATACATGTATGTTTGGCCATGGACTTAGCCAACACCTTGTTAATACATGATATTATGGTATTATTATGTTGTGTATGCAAAGCCGATGAAAACCATGACCACTTGTGACTTGATTCGCATGTTTGGTCCACTCATTTGGCCTACTATTGAAGAGAATAGAGTTATCAGAACAAAGAAATATGCTGAATTATCTGCTGCTGAGAAAATTCAAGATGATTGTGATATAAAAGCTACCAATATCATTCTTTAAGATCTACCAGCTTATATCTATTCACTTGTGAATCATTACAGAGTTAATGACATGAACATCTACAACATGAAAATGGAGCAATTTTAAGTTAATACCAAGTTTTTAAACAGTCTTCCGCCTGAATGGAGTAAGTTTGTGACTGATGTCAAGATCGTAAAGGATTTCATACTACCAACTTTGATCAGCTTCATGCATATCTTGAACAACACAAACTCCATGCAAATGAAGTATGTCTTCTGCGTGAACGCAATCAAGATCCACTTGCATTTGTTGCAAATCAGTAGATGACACCACCTCACTTCAACACTTATCAGTCTTCGTACAATAATCCTCAGCTTTAACAATAGTTTCCACCAACTCAATATGGATCAATTTATCCCACTCAACATTACTCATCTACTTATCCATCACAACCTCAATTCAATCATTCATCCGTTCCACCATCATTTCCATATTAGTCTTAAGTGAATCATCAAACATCATCTGTTCTACAAATTGATTATCAATCACCTCAAGTCTCTACACAACCAATGACTGAGTCACCCCTTGTAGACTCTGGTTTTGTTGTTCCTGTATTCTCTCTAGGAGTTGATCCAATTACTTGTCTCAACAAGGCAATGGCTTTTCTAACAGTTGTATCTTCATCAAGGTTCCCCTAAACCAATAATCAACTTAGAACTTTCTCTAATCCAAGAAACCAAGCCACTATTCAAGATGGCAGGGTCACAGTGCAACAAGTTCAGGGAAGACAAGGTCAAATTTATTATGGTACTTGGTATAAGAGTAATGCTACTAGTTCGGGGGGAAACAATGCTAGTAGACAAGCAAGGGTTGTTAAATGCTACAACTGTCAAGGTGAAGGACATATGGCTAGGCAATGCACTCAGCCTAAGCGACCAAGGAATGCAACATGGTATAAGGAAAAAGCAATGTTAGCTGAACCTTAGGAAGCTGGACAAATTTTAGATGAAGAGCAACTCGTATTTCTTGCAGATCCAGGGGTTCCTGACGGTCAAGTTATTCAGACAATCATTCCAAACAATGCTGCTTTTCAGACTGAGGATCTTGATACTTATGATTCTAATTGCGATGATATCTTGAATGCAAAAGCGGTTCTCATGGCCAACATTTCCAACTATGGACCAGACATTATCTCAGAGGTACCTCATTCTGAAACCTATCTTAATGATATGGAAAATCAAAGTGTGCATGCAATGTAGGATTTTGAATAAACACCAGCTGTGGATTTTACAGATAATGAGATAGATAGTGATAGCAATATCATTCCGTACTCTCAATATTTTCAAGAAAGACAACAGGCAAATGTTCAAAATACTAATTTGCAGGCACAAGAAGATTCAATGATCTTATCTGTGATAGAACAAATTTTAGAACAAATGATTAATAATGTAAATAATTGGGAAAAGGCTAATAAGGAACAGAATAATGAATCATTAACCGGGAAACCGATAACATCTCGACCAAAGAAGTTGCAGTTTTCTCTAACGTCTATGACCCACTAGCTTAGGATAATGTATTTGTGTTTTCCGATGGATGATTACATCAACACGACACATTGATAAAAGATTAGATCTCAAGTTGTAATAGTTTGGTGGTTGATTAAATAAAATAAATCGAAAAGTAAACACAAAGTATGTAATATATTTCGTATACATTACATATGAAAAATAAACAATATATATTCAATACCTAGAATTATATAACAAAGAAAACCAATCAAATAAATAAGTCGAGGTATATAATACCTTGCAAGTATTATATAAGAAATGTGAGAAAAAGTATTGAAACAAAATGATTCGACACGTGTTCAGAAATCACCTAATAAATTAACAGAAACGTTCTTGCATAAAAGTAAACGCACGTTTTAAAGTTACAAATTATATAAACGAGTTTCCTAAAACTCTAACAATAGTTATTAATTTTATCTTCTAGTCGGTAATTAATAAAATAATAATAATTATAATTTAAGTATTTGGTTTCCTTGACGGGTTTATCAGCTAAAATGGTTATCTTACTTGTAAAAGTATATTTTTGTTTGTTCGTCGGGTTAATTACAAGTTAATGATCTTAAGACTATATACTTCGTCCTTTTATCGGGTTTCTAAAATAATAGAAATTATAGTGAAGATTTCTAAGTATAGGAATTTATATAATTTTCGACATAACATATTCGTTTATATGACATTTCCCATTTTTACAAAGTTCATTGTTTTTCCCCTTTCATCAAACTATGTTGCAATATACTCGCGGAACAATTATATATAATTAGACGAGACTCAAATAAAAAATAACATAAGTAAAACCAACCACACCCTAATAAGCAAATAAACAATGAACCACAGCACCCTATGTGCCATTGCTAACACAGCCAACCATATGCCCCTATGTGAGCTGTTTTCGCAGCCAACATGACACACCCTCGTGTGTTTCTGCTACCACAAAACACACCCTTATAGTTTTTCTGCTTGCCTAAACACACCCCTTGCTGTTAAACAGCCAACCAAACACACCCCATGTATGTTTCTAAGAAACCAAACGCACCCCTTGGTGTAAAACCCCAATCCAAATGCAAGCTTTGGTGCTTAACCCAGATCCAAACGCACTCTTGCTGCGTTTTTTATAAGCCAAACGCACCGTATGTGGTGTTAACCACATAAACAAACACATCCTTATGGTGTGGTGGCTGCCAAACGCCACATTTGGTGGTGTTTCTATCAAACCCAACGCACCCTTGGTGCTACCAAAACCCATTGCACCCTTGTGGTGAAACTGTCAAATCAAACGCCCATTGAGGTCGTTGTTTGCAGGATGGTGATGGCTGGGAATGATGGGCGTGGTCCCGTGGTGGTGTGGCAAATAGAGAGGTGGAGGTGGACGAGTGGAGATGGATGGTGATGGTGTGGCAGTGGTTGGGGTGTTGGTGGTTAGATGGTTATGCAGTAGTGGGGTGGAGTGGCTGTTCGGTGGGTGATGATGTTGTTGGTGGATTGTGTGGTGTGGCAGTGATAGAGGAGTGAAGGTGACGATGTGTTTGGTGTGGTGTGGGGAGATGACGATGATATGGCATCGTTTGGAGATGGTGGCAGAAGGCGTAGAAAAAAAGGGGGCAAGAGGAGATGGGAGAGTTGGACCGTAGGTCCACCCAACTCACGCCAGAAAATGGTGGCGGCGCCGGAAAGTTATGTGTGTGTGCTAGGGTTTGCAAAATAATTGGTTAACCCTAAATGGGTTATACTTATATATATGAAAGATTGAAAATGAAGTGGCAAGTCTCAAATAGTCTAGGGTTGATGGTGTAAATATTTCCACAGGGACCAAAAGTGTAATTTTTGTGGAATAACGGTTCAGGACTCGTTTGGGCTAGCTAACGGATGATTCAAAACACGAAAATTGCGTCGTTACGTTTGAAATGATTTTTCCCATGAAATTGAGTATTCACTCGACTATTATTGCGTAAATGTTTTATAAACTTATTTAAAATGTTTATTGTTCATTTGTTTAGCCATTGGGTATCACGGGCAAGCTTTGTCCGTAAAAATGAAACATTAATTTGAACCTTCGCGTTTTTAAATAAACGCCTTTTAATAAAATATTAGATAATTTATTAAATATTTTATTTTATTTAATAACAAGTGATAATTAAATATAAATTTAATTATTTTTGTGTCGATACGCGTTGTGCGCGGTGTTCAAAATTTTGCGAGGGTATTTTAGTCAATTTCTACTTTGTTTCGAGTCTCGGGTAAAACTGAAAAGTTGTCCAGAATGTTGCTTTATGACAAACACTAGTATACCCCATAATTAATACTCATTTTGTGGGGTCGTTTTTGAAAGAGTCAACTTAAGAATAACATCTATCTCCTCATTTTACAGTCAAATAAGTTTTAAAAATAAATTTGTAAATGAAATATATTAATAATAATCAAGAATATTATTTACGATGTTCCAAAAAATTACTTGTTACGCGGTCATCGTTTTTATGTACAAATAAAGGTCAAAAGACAAAACATAAGGCGGACCCGAAAAGTCATAGGGTAAAATAGTCATTTAAAATTCCAAAAATTGTCAATTGTTACAGTACCAACCCCTTAAAGAAATCTCGTCACCAGATTTAATTTGTGTTAACCGATTGTGTGACCAAGAAAGATTTAAGATTTAATAAACCAGTTCTAAACAAGACGCTGATAACTTTATTCAGCAAAATTTGATGTTTCGTCACTTCTTAATATACATAGATTTTGGATTGGTTTGTGTAGGATATTTAATCCATAGCTATCTTGTTAGCCTACTAAGTATTATGAGTTATTCCAAGCTAGCACGACCGTAGGACTTTGTATTTTTCATTTCTGTATTAACTATCATGTATGTTTTCAAAATAATATATATGAAGTGCATGTATTGTGTCATGACGTCCCCAATGTTGTTATATATCTCCCTTCTGTTGTAATCTTATTTTATTTATTGTGCATATGCAATGTCGCGATTGTGATTATTTGGAGTCTCACGTGTATTGTATTATTGAGATTTAAATTCAGAATGCCACTCAAGAGAACCACTATAACCATCACGCCTATGACCGATGCTCAGAATAGGTATTGCAAGAACATAATCGAATACAATTTTTCATGAATGATAATAAACGTCTAATAATGTTTAAATGGCAGAGTCACGTTATTTATATCTGCAGTGATGTACGATGATTTATACTCGACGAGGATAATGGATGTAGTATTCAACATACTTAGCAAGTACGAGGATGAATTTAAATCCATTAGCTCAAGTGTGACACAAGTCGGGTTAGCATCAAAACAGTTCAGATTGTAAGGATTGTGGTACGCAAAAGTAATAACTTAGAATAATATAAGGTATTTCCAAGCGGCTTTAAGATTCTGCTAATGGTGAGTACGATTGTGTTTACTAGACCTTTTTAACTGATTTTGGTGATTATTGGGTCGAGTTCAAACGGCCATGTCATATCGACACCATTAAGCTGTGTGGAATGTTTACTGAATAGATCTTAACCTATAGCTTGTAAAGATTTGTTCCTTTAGATACTTCTAGAAGCAACAATAATGAAACACTGATTTGAACACTATTGATTATGCGGAAACTAATCAATAATGCTAAGAAGAACAATATTAAGAATCACAAAAAACTTTATATTATAACTTGAATCTGCCTAGGTTATAGATTACAAAACTATGATTGCTAAATGATCTCTATTGATCTGTGTATGCCTAGGGTTCCTTTTATAGACCAAGGAAACCCTAATGGGCTTTACAAAACGCGTACAAAGATCATGCATATCCTTTCAAAGATTATCCATGCATATCTTATAAACGGTAACTAACTATTTTATACTACGTACTAACTATCTGAACAGTACTAACATTTTGTATGTCGGTACAAATTACAACTAGCGTAACTAACTAATATAACTAACGGTACTAAGTCAGGAATGCATAATTCCCAACAATCCTCCCCTAAACATGATTGTTGAACTCGTTTAACTTCATGTTTTCTTTAGTGTAAACATCTGTAGACCAAGGAGATGTATCCAAACACTTCTATTCTTCAAGCTCCCTTTGATGAACTTTGATCAGTATCAAACTCTACAACCTTGATTTTAAGCTTCCCTTCTTTAACAGCAACACAAAAGCAAATCCAACTAGTTTGGCTTTGTATTTTGGCAAACTACCAGCCATAACGGATTTGAACTATTTCCTTTACTAGTATGTTTGCTCTAGGAAAGCCAATTCTTCATAGTAAACAATAAGGTGAATTGAAAACCTTATAGTTTTGAGTAAACTATCAACATTAACGGATTTTGATTGTCTTTAACCAAAAGCCGTTATGCTTTTGGACTAGATCCAATGCTTCATTGCCATAACATGGTGTAACTGATAACCATATTTTTAAGCAAACTACAGCTATCAACATATTTGGATTAGTCTTTACCAGGAACCGTTTAATCCTGGACTAGCCAACTCTTCACTGTGAGGCAAGGTGAGTTGAGAACCATATAATTTTTGGTAAATTGTCATTCATAAACGGATTTGAGAAGTCTTTACCACAAGCCGTTTGCCCCATATGGACTAGTCCTCATACATGAACTACTGTCAATTTTTAGATCCAAACCCACAAGGTATGATTTTTAGTAAGAGTAATAACTTCTCTCTGCTAGCATATTTATCTTAGTACCATCTTTAATAGTCTCAAGACATAAACCCACAATTTTCATAGAATATCTAGCTCTTGAAGCTTCCAACTTCTTGAATTTCTTCAAGTTTATACATCTTCCCTTATGACTCAAACCATAATCCCCCAAATCACCCCAAAGAAGTAGATCCATTCCTTCTGGAGAGTTTGTATTAAAACCTTTTCATTACTAGATTATGTATCTTAACCAGATCTATCCTATCAAAAAAATTTAATCATCTCAGAAAATTCTTGATCCCACCTTGAACTTCCAACAACTCTAAAACTCATGTAGTAAAATCCAACTCTCTTCCAAAATGACCATAATCATAAAAATTTGATTCCCAGTTGATGAAAATACCTAGTGCCCAGAACTTCATATCAAACTTTTCTTCTTCTTCTTCGAGAACTATCTTAGAAATTTTCTTAGCTGATTCACCTCTTTATAGACCATAAACGCTTTGCCTTTTCGACCCTTTGAGCTTTCATCTAAAGTCTCCATCCAGATTTCTGATATTCTCCTTAGGTTCTTTTTTTTTTTTTTTTCAATTTTAGCTTTAACCCAAGTACTTTCAGGTTCTTTCAGAAACCATATTCTTTAACCATACCAATTGGCTTTCATGATCATCTTTCAATAATTTTTTCATCTTTAAGCAGAACCATTGTCATGAAATTTATCATGTTCCCTTTTTACCTTTCATACATCACTATATTTCATCAAACGTTTCATTTTATTCAGCTGAGCATGTCTGTATCACCACATACTTCAAGTATGCCATCATTTGGTTTTTTCACTGATTTCTAGTTAGAAAGCTTGTTTCTTGATAGCCTCCATATCCTTGTTGAGCAAGAAATCTCCTTGTACAGCATGTATCATGAAGAAACTTGGCTCTTTGCTCAATAGTGAACTTTTCCTCTCTCTTCTTCTTGAAGCACTCAGCAAGAATCTTTCTGCATTAAGTCTGCTTGAAAAAATCATACTCATCGGTGAATGCAGCTTTAAAGCTTCTTCTCATCCAACTTCTTCCTTCTCTTTTTGCTTCCCATTCCTCTGAACCAATCTGGCTATTTCTTCATTCATTACAAGCCGGAAAAAAAGAAAAGCAAACTTCTTTCAGCTTCATATACACCTTCTGTAACACCCCAAAAAAATGTGTCGCAGCGGAAATGTGTTCGAGGGAGTTACTTCATAATACACAGCCTAGATACAAGAGACGACCTTCTAGAGTGTTTTGTTTGAAAAGTAATCACGTTTAATTTCTTAAAATTGTATAACATTTGTCCCATAATTGCATCACAATGAAAAGGCATGAAAACAACCCAACGAGATTGTAGATCATTTGTATTGTAAGGATAGAAATCCATGAATTAAATCTGTGTCAAATTAGAACTCCAGTGCACATCAAGTAGGCCAAAGCATCTAATTCACCTAAGAAAAACATGCTTAAAAAGTGTCAACATAAAGTTGGTGAGTTCATAGATTTGTTTAAATATAAATGTTGAACCAAGGTTCTGTAAAGTTTGTAATGACCATAAATCCATAAATGTCCTTCCAAAGTGTATGTATGATTTTTAGAATCAAATAGTTGTAAAGTAAGCATGACCAATTCAATCCTATAAATAGTCCACAAAATGTACGTATGAACGTTGAACCGTAATTGTTCAAAGCATGTATGATATTTATATATATATCCCAAAAAAAAAAAATATTTCAGTATGTAATTGCCACTTTATTCAAGGCACAATAAATATCCATGTGAGTATAACATAATGATTACAATTACTCTAAGTTCATGAAACTGCGACGTAGACTTGTATGTATGCCACTTATTACAAGGCAAGTAAGAGTGTACCCCATCGTAGTGTTTCCCCTCAAGAACACTCGGGCAATAATGAAAATAACAAGTACCCATCATAGGTTGTCCCTCCAAGACACCAGGGCATTCTTAAAATATTCATGTGTATGTAATGTTGGCCCTGAAGACTGAACCAATCGTATTCTTACATGTTATAAAACGTTCTTTTGCCCATGATAGCTAATCACCCGACGTGGATTGTCAATCCCGAATAGAATCTATTCATAACATTCGCGCTCACACTCCAGTGATTTACAGTTCAGGAAACCTAAGCTAATCATAATCATTCGAGTAAAAGTATAGTTTGTTGCATCCATAGTAAAAAACCAATGTTGTATCTCACCGTGAGATATGCATATGAGTGTATAACCAAGTTATAGCGAGTGTTCAAGCCCAAAAATTAAACCAAGTATTGTATCTCATCGCGAGATATATAAATAAATATGTAAACCAATTTGTAATCAACCATGTAAATGCATTTGTAAACAGCAGTTCACAACCCAAAAATAAATGTAAAACCATAAAAAACAAGGGCCTTATAAACTCACATTGATGTTGTAGAACGATTGGCAGAACTGCACATATTAAGCACATCACAAACGGAAAACCAGAACGGCTCGATTAAGAAGTTACGGTTTACCTTAACGGCTAAGACCCACTAGCCTAGGATAATATATTTGGGTTTTCCGATGGATGAGTACATCAACGCGACACGTTGATAAAGATTTAGATTTCAAGTTGTAATAGTTTGGTGGTTGGTTAAATAAAATAAATCAAAAGTAAACGTAAGTGTGTAATATATTCCGTATATATACATATTAAAGAATGAAACAAGTGTATAATTCATATCGTGAATTATATGACAAAGACAAACACCCAAAAGAATAATATGAGTATATAATACTTTGCAAGTATTATATGACGAACGTAAGAAAAATAATTGAAACAAGATATTTTGACACGTTTTTGGAAATCACTAATTTATTTAATAAAGCGTTCTTGCATAAAATTAAACGCACTTTCTAAAGTACGAATAAGTAACCGATGTTTGTAAATCTTTTACAAAAGTCATGATTTCACCTTCTAGTCGGGAATTTATAAAATATATTTTATAAATTAGTACTTCGTTTCCTTGACGGTTCTAGCTAAAATAGTTATCCTATTTGTAAAAGTATAGTTTTTATTTGTTTATCCGGTTATTGTATAATTATAAATTAAACAATCTTAAAACTATATAACTTAATCCTTTTTCAATCAACCGTGCTGCAAATTACTCGCTGTTATATATATATAATATAAAATATATAATATAATATCATATAGTATATATATATATATATATATATATATATATATATATATATATATATATATAAACTGAACAAAATAATAATTATTACATTTATTTAACCATTTTAACCACCACTTAATCCGATTTTATATTTTCTCAAAACTTATCATATTTATATTATCCCGAACGCACCCTTATTGGTTTTCCTGCTAACCCAAATGCGCCCTTGTTGTGATTCTGCACAGCCAAACACTCCTACTACTGTTAAACCCAAACCCAAACGCACCCCTTGGTGCAATCTGCTAAACCAAACGCACCCTATTCGTGTTACTAACAACCAAACGCACCCTATGGTTTTTCTGCTAACCCCAAACGCACCCTTTATGGTTTTTCTGTTAACCCAAACGCACCCTTGGTGCGTTCCTGCACAACCAAACGCACCCTTAGTGCGAAATTGCTAAACCAAACACTCCCTATGGCAGTTCTATTAAACCAATCGCACCCGTTGGTGCTGTGAAAATCCAAGCGCACCCTTGGCTGTGACTGCCAAACCAAACGCACCCTATGCTAGTGCAAACCACAAACCCAACGCACCCCTTGGTGCTTATTTCTAACCCAAACGCACCCTTCGGTGTTAATAACAGCCAAACGCACCCTATGGTGGTGAACCGCCAAAACCAAACACCCCTTTTACTGATGAATACGAGTCCAAACGCACCCTTTGTGGTCGTTTTATAAAACCACCGCACCCCTTTTGGGGCTGACAGAAAAACGAACGCACCCTATGGCGCCGAATCAAAAACCAAACAGACCCTTTTGTGATAATAAAACCACACGCACCCTTGGTTCGTGCTGCTACCGTCAAACACACCCTTATTTTGGTGTTATGAAGATGGTGGGAGGTGGTGGTGATGGAGGTGATGGGATGATGATGATTGGTGGTGTGGTGGAGGTGATGGTGCATGGGTATGGCAGTCGCAGTGTGGCTGCTGGTGATGGGGAGTGGCGCGTGGCGACGAGTGGTGAAGTAAGAACGTAGATCAGTGGATCTACAAAATTATAAATTTTTAGTGATGGCGGCCGGCGGTGGCGGCGATGGCCGGAGGTGGGGCGGCGGCGGTGGAACTCGCCGGAAAAATATGAGAGAGAGAGAGAAGTGAGTGTGTGTGTATAGTTTTGATGAAAATGAAAAAAAATGTATATAACTTATATATATATATATATATTTATATATTAAAGTTATAAAATAAATATGACAAGTCCCAAAAAGATGAGGGTTGATGTGTAAATATTTTCACAGGGACCAAATGTATAACTTTTGTTAATTAATGGTTCGGGGCTCGATTATGCCACTTAACGGATGATTTAAAATACGAAACATGCGCCATTGCGTTTCAAATCATTTTTCTGATAAAAAGAAGTCATACCCTGATAGTATTCAGAAATATTTTTATAACATTTATAAAAATATTGTTTGTTTATTTATTTGGTGACCAGTTTATTGCCGTGTCTGAGAAAAAATAAAAATGAATATCAACTACGAATATTCGCGTTATCAACAAAAGCTTTTATGAAAAATCATAATATTTTATTAAATATTTTTATTTAATAAAAATGCGATAATTAAATATAATTTAATTATTTTTCCTGTCGGCACGCGTTGTGTGCGATGTTCAAAATTTTGCGAGGGTATTTTAGTCACTCTATGTTTGTTTTCGGGTCTCGGACAAATCTAAAAAGTTATCCGGAATGTCGTTTTACATCAAATTGATTTAGAGTCTGAGTCGTGAAAACGTGATCTAATGGGTCGTTTTTGATAAGTCAACTTAAAATAACATATATCTTTTCGTTTTCAAGTCAAATAAGTTAAAAATAACTTGCACATGAGAGATGTAATAATAAATATGAATTATCATTTAAAATATGTTTCGAAAATTTTACCGGTCACGCAATAATTGTTTTTATGAGACAATAAAAGGTCAAAAGTGATAAAAGTCAAGTCGGACCCGAAAAGTCAAAGGGTAAAATAGTCATTTGAAATTCCAAAAATTTCCAGTTGTTACAGTACCTACCCCTTAAAGGAATCTCGTCCCGAGATTTAATTTGTGTTAACCAATTGTGTGACCAAGAAAAGATTTAAGATTTAATAACCCAGTTCTAAACAAGACGCTGATAACTTTATTCAGCAAGGTTCGGTGTTTCGACACTTCTCAATATACCAAAAAACAAATTTGCTAGGTTTGACCAGGATATTTAATCCATCAAAATAGGTATCTCAAAAATATCATTACAGATCTTATGACTGATATAACCGCGTTATAAAGAAAGTCTCTTAATAGAGAAAACGTCAAGAAGAAAGTGTAGTCGCGTGAGTGTGTCTGTATAAGGTTTTAACTGTTCAAGGACGGAGTCTCGTTTCTGATATTTGTAATGTTCGATGATTAATAACGGACGAGGCTAATGGATGTAAGTATCCAACTTACTTGGCAGTACCAGGATGGATCGCGACCTAAGTCTTCGTACTAGCGGTCCGTAATGAATAGTTTGACTAGATGTTTTGTCGATAGGTGTTTATCTGGTTTAAGGGGGGTTGCATTACCTATTGGATAAAGTTGTACAAGTTGGGATGTATCGCGACTTAAGTCTTCGCACTAGGAGACCACTCCAGGACCCAACAACAGCAACCTTAACAACAATAACTATAACAAACGGTGATAGGATGCCGAGAGTGGGGACATTTCGAGAAACATTATCCCAAAGTAAAGTCAACAATGGGAAGGAGCTCGCGGAAGAGCTTATGCGATAGACGGCAGAATATGGTACTCATTCGTTAGTTCGAGGATGAATCAACTCCATTAGTTCAAGTGTGTAACAAGTCTGTTAGTTCCACAAACAGTTCGTGATCGAGAGGATTAGCAACGGCAAAAGTAATAACTTAAGAGTGAGATAAGGTAGTTCAAGCGAGGCCTTAAGATTTCTACAGAGTGACAAGACAATATTGTGCTTCTAAACCTTTTTAACGGATTCCGGTGATTATCGGGTTCGAGTTCATACTCAGTCATATTGATACCATTAAGCCCACTCATTTATAATTCATTTACTTACATAAAGGATCCCCCCCCCCCCACCGCGTTCCTAATTTAATGTAAGAAAGGAAATGATAAACTTAGGTTCGGGTATTTACAATTTCTCTATTTAACATAGGGCGTCCAAGCCTATTCAAATACAGAGATTATAAAATCATCCTACTTAATAATTTCCCTACGCAATACGCTACTCCACATAACCTTCAAGGTGATGGATAACATGACGAATGCCTTGTGCTTTCTAATGAGTATGGGGCGGTGTTTAAACTCTCCTTGTAGGGTGGGAGTATAACTACCAGAATATCGACCTAGAGTTCCAGATAGGTAATGATACTCGATTAGAGTAAACAAGGTAAAGTGTCTATGAACGAGCAAATATATCTATTATCATATCAATCCCCTTTACAAGTCCCGCCCATAACAGAGACCTTGTAATACTTAGATTCATACATAATCCCCATGTAAACAAAACTGTGACGGGTTTTGTTAACATAGCAATTATCATATCAATCCTCATATTACAAGTCCCGCCCATACAAGACTTGTAAATACTAAGATCATAACATAATTCATGTAACAAAATTTATGACGCCCTCCGATGTAATAACGATATTGTATAAAGTTTATGAAGACAAATAATATTCTTAGAGACCATTGTTTAACTTACAATTCTAATAACGAAATGAGAACCCATTGTGCAACTCACCAAATGTCTAAGAAGTAAAATGAACCATTTGTTAACTTACAATGTTCTGAGTATAAATGAGACCATTGTGAACTACACAATGTCTTTAAGAAATGTATTCAGTATTTATAAAAATTAACTCTTTATATAAATAAAGTTTACGATATCGCAAAAGGAATGCAAGCATTATATTATATATATGTATGGTCCATTAAGCCTTAAGGAACAAGTAACCTAAGCAAGTAAGCAAGTCAAGAGTGAATGCACTTATGAAAAATTTTGTTGTGATGCAATGCTTGTGAAAACAGTTATAGTCTAGGGATAAAATATGCAACCTAGTTCCCTATAACCAGTGCTCTAATACCAATCTGTAACACCTCCAAAAAGTGTCTAAGCGAAATGTGACCGGGGATTCAACTTCATAATACAACACGCTAGATGATAAGAAACCGACCTCTAAATGTGTACCCGTTGAAAAGTAATCTCGTTGATTTCTTGAAATTGATATAACATTTATCCCATAATTTCATCACAATGAAAAGCTTGAAAACAACCCAAATAGATTTATACATATGAATGTAAGTAGAAATCCATGAATGAAATCTTGTCAAATTTCGACTCATAGTGCACATCAAGTAGCCAAGCAACTAATTCACCTTAAGAAAAACATGCATACAAAGTGGTCAACAAAAGGTGGTGATTCATAGATTTTTTTAAGTAAACAATGTTAACCAAGTTCTGTAAAGTGTGTATGACCATTTAAATCCTTAAATGTCCTTCCAAAATGTATGTATGATTTTTAGAAATCAAATAGTTGTAAAGTATGCATGACCATTTCAATCCCTAAATAGTCACAAAAATGTACGTATGAACCATGTAGCCGCAATTGTTCAAAGCATGTATATATTATATAAATATCCACAAAAAAGTTTCAAGTATGTATTGCCACTTTATTCAAGGCACAGTAAATATCCATGTGAGTAAAAGAACAACGATTATAAAATACTTTAATTCATGAAACAGCGACGTAACTTATATGTATGCCACATTAAAATTCAAGGACACAGTAAGATGTAACCCAGTCGTAGGTGATTTCCCTCCAAAACACCCGGCATTAATGAAAATAATATTGTACCCATCCATAGGTTCCCTCCAAGAACACCCGGCAAATTTCTAAAAATAAACATGTGATAATGTAATAGTTAGGCCTTGAAGAACTCAACCAATCGTATCCGACATGTTTATAAACGTTCGTTGGCCCAGTGATAGCTAATCACCCGAACGGGGATTTTCAATCCTGAATAGATCTATTTCATAACATTCGCTCTCACCCTTCAAGTGATTTACAGTTCAAGAAACCTAAGCTAATCAATAATCATTCGAGTAAAGTATAGTTGTTGCATCCATAAGTAAAAAACCAATGATTTAACCTTACCGTGAGATAAGCATATGAGATGAGATAACATTGTTAAAGCAGTGTTCAAGCCCAAAAAATAAACCAAGTATTGTATCTCATCGTGAGAATATATAAATAAATATGTAAAACCAATTTGTAAATCGAACCATGTAAATGCATTTGTAAACAAGCATGTTCTCACCCCAAAAATATATGTAAAACCAGTAAAAACAGGGGGCTATAAACTCACATTGATGTTGTAGAACGATTAGCAGAACTGTACATATTAAGCACAGCACAAACGGAAAACCAGAACGGCTCGATTAAGAAGTTGCGGTTTACCTTAACGGCTAAGACCCACTAGCCTAGGATAATGTATTTGGGTTTTTCGATGGATGAGTACATCAACGCGACACGTTGATAAAGATTTAGATTTCAAGTTTTGGTGGTTGGTTAAATAAAATAAATCGAAAGTAAACGTAAAGTGTGTAATATATTCCGTATATATTACATATTAAGAATGAACAAGTGTATAATTCATATCGTGAATTATATGACAAAGACAAACACCCAAAAGAATAATATGAGTATATAATACTTTGCAAGTATTATATGACGAACTTGAGAAAAATAATTGAAACAAGATATTTTGACACGTTTTCGGGAAATCACTAATTTAATTAAATACAGCGTTCTTGCATACAATAAACGCACGTTTTAAGTACGAATCATGTAAACGCTGTTTGTAAAGCTTTTACAAAGTCATGATTTCACCTTATAGTCGGGAATTTATAAAATATATTTTATAAATTAGTACTTCGTTTCCTTGACGGTTCTAGCTAAAATAGTTATCCCATTTGTAAAAGTATAGTTTTTGTTTGTTTATCCGGTTATTGTATAATTATAAATTAAACAATCTTAAAACTATATAACTTAATCCTTTTTCAATCAATCCGTGCTGCAATTACTCGCGTGTTTTATACAATAAATAATTCTATATATATATTATATTATATTTAAATAATATATTCCAAACTTAACAAAATAATAATTATTACATTTATTTAACCCATTAACACCACTTAATCAATTTAATATTTTCTCAAAACTTTAACATATTTATATAAGTCAATTTAAATTATCCGAACGCACCCTTATTGAATTTCCTGCTAACCCAAATGCACCCTATGTTGTGACTGCACAGCAACACACTATTGCTGTTCAACCCAAACCCAAACGCACCTCGTGGTGCAATCTGCTAAACCAAACGCACCCTATTCGTGTTACTAACAACCAAACGCACCCTATGGTTTTTCTGCTAACCCCAAACGTACTCCTTATGGTTTTTTTGTTAACGCAAACGCACCATTAGTGCGTTCCTGCACAACCAAACGCACCCTAGTGGAAATTGCGTAAACCCAAACTCTCCCATGGCAAGTTCAATTTAACCAAACGCACCCGTTGGTGCTGTGATAATCCAAACGCACCCTTGGATGTGACTGCCAAACCAAATGCACCCTATGTTGGTGTAAACCACACACCCAACGCACCCCTTGGTGCTTATTTCAAACCCAAACGCACCCTTGGCTGTTATGAACAACCAAACGCACCCTATGGTGGTGAATCTGCCAAAACCAAACACCCCTTTACTGATGAGACGAGCCAAACGCACCCTTGTGGTCGTTTTATAAAACCAACCGCACCCCTTTTGGGGCTGACAGAAAAACGAACGCACCCTATGGTGCCGAATCGAAAACCAAACGGACCCTTTTATGAGAATAAAACCACACGCACCCTTGGTTCGTGCTGCTATAGTCAAACGCACCCTTATTTTGGTGTTATGAAGATGGTGGTGAGGTGGTGGTGATGGTGGTGATGCGATGATAATGATTGTGGTGTGGTGGAGGGTGACGGTGAGGGCATGGGGAAGGCATCGCTGGGTGGCGGTGGTGAATGGGGAGTGGCGCGTGCGCGAGGGTGTAGTAATCTGGAAGACGCAAAGTGAGTCTACAAAATTATAAATTTTTGGTGATGAGCGACCGGCGGCGGCTTTGTGGCCGGAAAAGGGCCGAGGTGTGGCGGCGGCGGTGGAACTCCCGTCAAATATGTAGAGGAGAGAGAGAAATATGAGTGTGTGTGAATATTGTTATAGATGAAAATGAAAAAAAAATGTATATAACTTATATATATATAAAATATATAAAATATATATATATTTAATTTATTAAAGTTATAAAATAAATATGACAAGTCCCAAAAAGATGAGGGTTGATGTGTAAATGTTTTCACAGGGACCAAAAGTGTAACTTTTGTTAATTAATGGTTCGGGCTCCATTAGACCACTTAACGGATGATTTAAAATACAAAACATGCGCCATTGCGTTTCAAATCATTTTTTCTGATAAAAATGAGTATTTACTTGATAGTATTTCATAAATATATTTTATAACATTTATAAAAAATATTTGTTATTTATTTGGGTGACCCGGTTTATGCCCTTGTCTGAAAAAAAAAATGACAATATTCAACTCGTATTTCCGCGTTAACAACAAAAGCTTTGAAATAAAATTCTTAATATTTTAATTACAATATTTTTTTTAAAAAAAATGCAATAATTAAATATAATTAAATTATTTTTCGCGTTCGTCACGCTTGTGGCGATAGTTCAAAATTTTGCAGGTATTTTAATCGACTATTTATGTTTGATTTCGAGTCTCCGGGCAAAATTAAAAAGTTGTCCAGAATGTCGTTTTACATCAAATTGCTTTAGAGTCCGAGTCGTGAAAACGTGATCTAGTGGGTCGTTTTTGATAAGTCAACTCAAAAATAACATATATCTTTTCGTTTTCAAGTCAAATAAGTTAAAATAATTTGCACATGAGAGAGTAATAATTAATATGAATTTATCATACAAAAATGTTTCGAAAATTTTACCGTCACGCGATTAATTGTTTTAATGAGACATAAAATGATCAAAAGTGATACAAGTCAAGTCGTACCCGAAAAGTCCAAGGGTAAATAGTCATTTGAAATTCCAAAAATTTCCTTGTGTTACACTTCTGATTCACAATCTGATTCCAAGCTTTATCTTACCAGAACCTTTCTTGCCTTATCTTTAGGATCAATCTTTGAGATGGCCTTTCAAAAGGATTAAGATTGACCTTTTTAGTTGAGTTTCGTGGTCTATCAGTATCTTTTATACTCTTAATCTCAAATCCTTTTTGCTTTTGTCTTATTTTGGCTCATGGTAACCAGAAATTGAGCAATAGTTTCATCATCTCTGAAAACAGTTGTAGGAGCGGCACTTTCATCTGAATTTCCATCTTTTGGCTCAACAATACCTTCATTTGACTCAGCAGTACCTTCATTTGGCTTGTCGGTACTAACTTTTAGCTTGTCGGTACTAACTTTTGGCATGTCGGTACGAACTCTTGTTTCTTCATTGTCCTTCACTGTCCCCTCATCATGAGCATCCTCAGGCTCCATGTAATCTATTGCATCCTTAAGATCATCAAAAGTTGGATCTTTATGCACTGTTGGTTCAGATTTGGCAGGTTTCCTCCCCTGTTTAAATACAGACTCCTTCTGCATCAACTTTGTCTTCAAAGACTTCTTCCTTGCCAATCTTTTCTTCATGGAGACACTCTTGATCCAAGCATTATGGTGTGAGATAACAGGTTTAGCCTTCTTCTTATTGCTTGATCTGAGCCTTCAAATCTAATTTGTGCAGCATGAGATACCCTGTTACACAAGGAAACACAAAGATCATACCCACTTTGAGTGGTCAGGCCATCCTTATTCCCTGATAGGAGATCTATCACATAGAAACTGACCTCCGAATTATTCCCCCAGAACCTTCTGGAATGACTCCAGGAAGTGGATTAGATGAAGAAGGTCTGAGGATGGGTCAGGCTGTGTCTCAGACTGGTCCTTTAACTTGGGTGAGTAGGAGAAGGTGTGTGTTGATTTCAGATGGTCTTTCTTGCACTGCAACCTTCATCCTCTGTTGGTTGAGCCAACATAGAAGGGAATAAGGGTCACATTCCCATAAATTTTTTTACCCTTTTTAACCATAAAAGAGAAAACCTTAGTAGTCAAAGCATTATTAGGGAAGTGGTCTAAGAGGACAGGTACATTCTTAAGTTGGTTAGTCAAAAATACTGGAATAAATGGTGGGTACATGACAAAACTTCTTCTTGCATCCAAATGCCACATCATACCTCAAAATTAGTTTTGAAAAAGTATAAACTTGATTAGTGGCCAACATATACAACAGATGCAATAATTAGTAGGGTATTTTGATCTCAGGATGTCTTTTGAGCTTAAGCATGGATGATGGTATGAAACAAAAATTTCCATTGAGGAGAGAAGAGTCCTTTATTAAAAGTAAGTGTATTTAAATCTCCCTCATACCCCATCAATTGAATGGTATCAAATATAGCCTGGTTTGGTAACACATCAATCCCAGCAGCATCATTAAATTGAAGATCACATCTAATTGATGCTTTGAGATTGAGACAGCTTGCCAGCAACTGGAGGCAGTAATAAACCTACATTGTTGAATGTTTTTGGAATTTAGTAGTACATCCAAAACTGTTCAACAAATGTAGTAGAGACAACAGGACTTACAGTTAGAGCATAGTAAATTGAGCTGCGTGTAAGGAAGTCTATAATCTCATGAATTTAGCATTCCCATTAGTCTTTTCTAAGTAGGCGGCCATGTTGTGCTTAGGACAGGATTATCCAGAGGCTGCCATAGTTGAAGAAATAGATGGTTGTCTGTGATGGAAAGATTAGTAGTTGTTTTAAATGAAGCGTTAAGGATTTTAGGTGAAGAAAGTGTGCAATTGAGATGAGGTTTAATAGGTTCGCAAACCTAGATCAAAGAAACATTCAATTTACACTTAGACCCCTAGCGGTAAATTTGTCTCCAACGCTATTCCAGTGGTACAAACTTTGCCACGGTACCAACTTTAAGCCTGGTGGTACTAACTTTTGGTTATCAAACTTAACCAAAACTAGCAGCACTAACTAACTTAGTATCATATGAAGAGCCCTCAAAAACAAACCAACCTACATTACATAGATTTGCACTCAATTTAAATCCCATAATCATCTATAGATATCTTTGAGTAGTATTAAATAAGCCCAGCGGTATTAATTCTGGTACTAGTAGTACAAAGTGTCTGCAGAAATATGAACTAAGCTTAGTACCATATCTAACCTTGAATCCTTATTCCAAAGAGTATAGTGAACCCCAATGAGTACAAAGCCATCTTCCATCTTGGAATTCATCTACAACCTGTACAACAAATATCTTGCCTCCCCTTAATTGTGGTTACAAATTTAACATCCCAATGCTAACCACCAAAAAGTTAAATCTTGTGACATCAAATCCTTTGGTGAGAAGGTCTGCAACATTAGAGTCTGTGTAAATCTTGATAACTTCTATCAGTCTTTTCTCATAGCAATCTCTGATAAAATGAAATCGAATTTCGATATGCTTGGTCCTAGAAGCTCAAAGGATTTCTTGATTAAACTTATAGTGCTTTCATTATCAATATGGATTCTGGTGTTCATGAAATTAAAACCATAATCCATCATCTGATTTTGTATCCATAGTACTTTCCCACAATAATTAGCAGCTGCAACATATTCTGCCTTAGTAGTAGAATTTATCACAATAGTCTGCTTCTTGCATTGCCAAGATATCAATCTTCTACCAAAAAATTGACAGCCACCTGTTGTTGATTTTCTATCAAGGCTGGCTCCTCCATAGTCACTGTCTGAGAAAGCTTCTAGTTCAAAAGGTGAATCTTTAGGATACCATAAACCTAATTTGGGTTGATGTTTAAGGTACCTAAAAATCCGTTTTACTGCATTTAAATGGGAAGCTTTTGGAGTGACTTGAAATCTAGCACAGACACAAACAAAAAACATGATGTCTGGCCTTGATGCAGTCAAATACATCAGGAAACCAATCATAGATCTATAGACATGTACATCTACATCTTCACCATCGTCATCCTTGATTAGTGGCTTATTAGACTTAATAGGAGTAGAGGCTGTTCTGATGGACAAAAAATCAAACTTCTTAAGGATGTTAGCTACATACTTGTCCTGACTAATAAAGATTCCATCGGGTTGTTGCTTCACTTGAAAACCTAAAAAGAAAGTGAGTTCACCCATGGAGCTCATTTGGAATCTTTTGTGCATACAATCTTCAAACTCTGTACACAAAGACTTCTTTGTAGAGCCAAAAATAATGTTATCCACATACACTTGGACTAACATAATGCCACTCTTTTTATTCTTGATAAACAATGTTTTGTCTATGGTACCTCTCTTGAAACCATTTTCCATCAAAAAAGAAGAAAGTGTCTAATTCCAAGCTCTAAGGGCTTGATGAAGACCATAAAGAGCTTTAATTACCTTATAGACTTTGTTTGGATGAGCAGGATCAACAAAGCCTGGAGTTTGATGGACATACACCTCCTCTTCAATAGTGCCATAGAGAAATGCACTTTTAACATCCATTTGGTAGACAGTAAATCTTATGTATGATGCAAAGGCTAAAAATAACCTGATTGCCTCTATCCTGGCAACAGGTGTAAAAACCTCATCATAATCTATTCCTTCCTCCTGTCTAAACCCTTGTGCTATAAGCCTGGATTTGTTTTTTTACAACAATACTTCTCTCATCCCTTTTATTCTTGAAGACCCACTTTGTGCCAATTGCCTTTTTCCTAGATGGCAAATCAACAAGTATCCAAACCTTTTGTAATTTAAACAGAAACAATTCCTCTTGCATTGCTTCAACCCAGCTTTCATTTTGTAAGGCTTGTGATATATTCTTGGGTTCTTCTTAGGAGAGAAAGCATGCTAACAAACAGTTTTGATGATCTTTATGATTAGTTCTATTCTGTTTGGGGATGTAGCTCGCCAACGCTTGTTGTGCTAAAGAATCCTTTTGAATCTTTCCTCTTGTTTGAATTGCTGACTTAGGATCTCCTAGAATTTGATCTTTTGGATGATCCTTATGAATTTTGAGTGTGGGAATAGGACTGACATTAATGGTGTTGACCCATAGTATGTCCCGACCCATTTCTACGAATATGGTCCAATCCATTTACTATCGCTACTGGGCCAGCGGGTGAAAATGCATCAGAAATCATCTTCTAAATCAGCATATTTGGAATTCAATGGGTAAAATCAGCATTAGGGAGATTAGAATCATCAATAGGTATTTTTATCTCCAAGATAGACAAATGATGATTCACAGTATTTGCACCTGGTTAATGAGTACTAGTGGTAACAAACATATAAGAGTTGTAGCGATACTAACAGAATTACCTAGAACATACTAGTTTGTTAGTATCTGGTAGCCTGAGTTGCCTCTTTTAAGATAGCAGTATTCTTCTTTTCTTCTATCAAAAGCATGACTATGTTGCATCATCCAGAGCTTTAGCAATCACCTTCTTGAGCAATCATCTCTCAAGATCATCATGCGAGACTTTGTTCATCTGAGTTGTCCTTCTTTTCACAACATCTCTAAATTCCAGTACCATTATAATCATTAAGAGAGCTTTCAAATGTTTTTCATGTCACTTGGAGCAACCATCTTCTGACTATAATCCTTGTCCTATGAGGGTGTAGTGAAAGCAAGTATTCCTGAGTAGATTTCTTTATCCTTTCCGAATGAACCCTACAACAGAAGAATCGTGTGTGGTACCTGGCATCTACATTAACATGATTTCTACACTAACAGATATAATTTATTGAATTGGTTAGAAAATCAAAGAACAAACATTCCCAATTAGTGACCTTTGCTACCACAATTTGTTAATCTTCCGAGAAAAATAAATGTGCATATTCCTCTTTACTTTTTTGGTCCCCTTTTTGTTGTATACCTAAAGGGTTTACTAGTGGGGGAGAGTATCCAAGCAAATAACCTGCATCCTGATTTCCCATCAATTTGCCCAAGGAAATCTAAGGTTATTTAAAATGATCAAAAGGGCACCCAAAAGTCTCATAAAACTAATACTAGGTGGTTTACCTATTAATAGTTCATAAGGTGTCTTATTTTGAGGTTTGGTCACTAAAACCCTATTCAGTACATAGCAGGTAGTATTTACTGCCTCTGCCTAAAATGGGATATGTAAAAGTGAGTCTGCTAACATAGTTCTAGCAGCCTCAATTAGGGTCCTATTTTTCCTTTCTGCAACACCATTCTGCTGTGGAGTTCTAGCCACACTAAACTCCCTTTTTATCTTTCTTAAGTCACAGAATTCATTATAGCATGGTTACTTAAACTCTGTCCCAATAACACATCCAATGAATTTAACATTAGTATCCAATTGGATTTTCTATAGCATATGCTAAATTTATACAAAGGATATTCAGATGTTTCGTCCTTGGTAGCTAAGAAAAATAACCCAACTAATCTTGCTAAAATCATCAGTCGACAACCAACAGTACCTTTTCCTTGTTAATACTTTCTACAAAGACAGGTCCAAATAAGTCCATATGAAGTAATTCCCCCCCCCCTAGGGGCTTTTTCTGAGATTCTTACTAACTTTGGACCTAACAAGAGGCCTTATGTTTGCTTACCCTTACTTGCCAGCAACCCAAGGGAAGGTCATTTACAAAAACTTTTGAAGGTAAGCCTTTGACTAGAGTAATCATTACAATTTATGTATATATTTTTGGGGGAAATGCACGATGACCTAATCTCCTGTACATAAATATTAGACTCATCTGCTATTGCATTTGCATATAAACAAGTTATACCTCCAGAGGGAATAATGTTCTTTAAGTCTAAGCTATACACATCATCCTTTCTAGGAGCTCTAAGTACAACTTGACTTTCATCAAGAAGCTTAAAGCTAGGAGACAGGATAAGGCATTCAGTCTCAGTAAAAAGCACACTATTTTTCTTGTCACACATTGAGAGACAGTAAAAGAAGTTTAAACTTAAGTTCATCTAAAAAAATAAACATCATCAAAGTCTAAATTACATTTTGATTTTACCTTTACCCGTTATTTTACCTCCTTTGGGATCACTTCCAAAAGCCACAAAGCCTCCATTGTAATCTTGTATAGTCTGAAAGATAAGCTTTGTTGCCAGTCATATGGCTAGAGCAACCACTATCCACAACTGCATGATCCTGTAACAAGATCTCTGGATTGCCCTGCACAAAAAGTAAGAGAATTAGTATCTCTTAGACTAAGGATATCTAAGAAAAAATTAGCTAAGCTTTAACAAAAATAACAAGAGAATTGAACTTAAAAAGTGCAAGTTTTTGCTTAAAACTGTTACAAGCTTTTCTTAATAAGCTAAAAAGCTTATTACTAAACCTTAACAGCTGAAAATTTGGGAATAAGTTGTGCTAGGGATTTAAATCTAACCTAGATAAAAGGTTTTTCCAAATATCAACTAAAAATGAAAATCACAATAGAAAATAAGCTAGAATCCTAAATGCTACTATACTACTTTTGCAGGTTTGAATAAGCTATATTAACAGCTTAATAATGAAATCTAAATGACAAATTCTAAAGAACTAATGGAGTACTATAAATGTGCTTAATTCTACTTTCTAACTTCTAATGATGAATGCTTAAAAGTGAATAGAAATTTGGCTAGCAACAACAGCAGGTACTGTTGTTGCTGATGCAAATGGCAAAAAAAACTAAAAGGCAGGTTAAAAGCTTAAGTAAAAACTCATAAACTAATTCACTTAGTACTACTAAACCTACAATAACTAGTTTTGAAACCTAGAATGCTAACAATCACTAAAACTTAATAACACTTAAACTCCAAACCTGCCCTGGTGCTAAGTAAGAAATTCTTAAGCTCTAAACTGTTGAATTCTCCTAACTAATTTTCAAAACTTGTTCTAAACTTAGTGATATAACCTAACTCAACTAAGCAAAAGGTTTTGACAGGATGCTTTTGACTTTAAGAGTCAAACAGACCTATATCCAAACACACCTTTATTAAAACTGTCAAAACCAAAGTGAGTTTAAATCTGTTTTACAAGCTAAAACATCTAAAACCTTTTATCCACTTCTACTAGATTTGTCCTAATAAAGCTATTTAAGCTGTAAAAGAACTAGCTTATTAGGAGAAATAAGCTAGTTTCTCTACTAGGCTTATTACACTACTTACTATGACAGAAAGTAAAAGTGAAACCTTACTTGATTTAAAACTAAAATAGACTAAAGCTAATACAACTTTGAGCTAAGTAAGCTAAATGAACAGGATTTAAACATAAGAATTTAGAATAAGCAAATGTGAAATAAGCTATAAATGCTTAAAAAAATGAGATTTAGAAAAAGAAACCTGAAATTTGAAGAGTCTTCACACTAGAGCTATCCAAGAGAAGAAGCTCAGTGTTCCTAATGGCTTCCAAAAGCCTCTAAACCTTAAAAACCACAATAAGCTGTTTTTGAGCTTATTTCTCCTTATATCTTTAAAGTGAACTCAAAAACACTCAAGTAATCATAATTTTTTATGTAAATGATGAGAATGAGCAAATGATTGACTAAAAACAGGATATAAGCTAAATTTGAGCTTATGAAAAGTAATAAGCTCAAATGAGCTTATTTAGAGCTTATTTGATGAAATTGACTTAGAATTGAAAACAAAGAACACAAGAAGCTTGTAAACTGAATGTTATTGCTAAATTGATGAAGTACAAGAGGAAAGAACAAGAGTACAAGTGCTGAAAACGTATTGCTAAAAATTTGAAAGAAAATGCTTAATAATGAAAATACAAAACTGTAAATTAAAAACTAACTAACTACTCACTACCCTCTGTCTTCTTCTTCTTTTATAGATGTCCAGCTTCTTTGTTGTGTTTGTTTGGTGAGAGGAAAACCAAACTCAATCTTGACCCTTAATTCTTCAAAAATCTTAGCCGTTGGATTTGTTATGGGAAGTGTGGGATTGCCACATGGGATGAGGGTTCTAGGGAGTGGGGATTGTTCTTTGTGTATTTGCAGGGAAAAAGGAGGCTTGGAAACCTGTGATTTCGTCCTGGGGTCTTGGGTTTCAAAAATGGCGGGAAAGAGCTGGTGTACGGGGGTTGGGGATGACAGAGTGTTAGTTTGGGAGTTGGGCACAAATGGCCCTCCATGGTGTTGTGTCTTGTTGCACAATTCGTCCTTGTGGTTTAAAACTTTTGGGGACTTGGCAAAACAAGTCCCCAAGAGTTATATAGCTTATTGCATCACAAGTCCTTGTTAGATACAAGTTATAGGGCTTGGCAGAATAAGCCCTTGGAGTACAACTTTGCCATATTGACAGTTTGGCCCTCCTCTTCTTTTCTCTTGATTTCTTCTTTAAGTATAAGTTTAGGGACTTACAATTTCAGTCCCTAAACTTATATTTCTTTGACTTTGGCCTCGGGGTTGACTTGGGTTGACTTTGTCTTTGACCAATTGACTTTTCTGTTGACTTTTTGACTTGATTGACTTTTCGGCTTCGATTTGGCTTTGTCTTTCACAGTCTTTTCCATTCCGAGTCCGGTTTTGTCGTTTTGGCTTTGTTTTTCGTCCTTTTCTTAGTTATCCGTTCCTGCACAACACAATTAGCAAAACAAGCATATATTTGGCATTTTAAGTCCGTTTTTGGTTATTTTAGCTCGTTTTTAAAGGTAAAAGGTATGTGTATTTAAGCACATACCAAACAGCCATGCAGAAAATAGGGATCATGGTCTCAACAATTCATAGGGCCATAAAGTTTCACACCAAAAAAGGAGTTGGAACCGTGCTCTCGGTTGGTGAAGCTGGGGAAGAAACAAAGAAGGCCAGAAGAACCCTTACCATCAGCAAATAAAGGATACCCAGCTATGATGATACTGAAGAAAAAAACATTGTGAACGGCAAGCATCCATCGGGAAGCAGTTACCAGAGCATTTCAAGAAAGAGTTATGAAATTTGCTGAGAGCCAATGCGGACATCTTCACATGGACACATGCAGACATGACAAGAATTCTGAGAACCATCATGGTCGATGGAAAACCATTCAAGACCGAGCACAAGCTGAATGAGTACAACCATATTAAGCCAATAAAACAGAACAAACGAAGTCTGGGCCCCGATCGCAACGCAGCAACTTGCAAAGAAGCAGAAGAGCTTACAAAAGCAGGAATACTTTGAAAAGTCAAGCATCAAACGTGGGTAGCCAATCCTATCATGGTGAAAAAGAATGATGGGGGTTGGAGGATGTGTGTCGATTTTACAAACATAAACAAAGCATTGTTTCATTTAGATAATTCTAAAGCACCAATAATGAAACACTACATTTGAACACCATTGTATTATGTGCGGAAACTAATCAATAGATGCAAGAAGAATCGAATAAGTAAGAATCACAATAGAGAACTTTAAATTATAACTTGAATCTGCTAGTATTATCTTACAAAACTATTAATGCGTAAAACTGAATCTCTATTGATCCTGCGTAGAACTATAATCTACATAACTATGGCTAGGGTTCCTTCTTATAGACCAAGGAAACCATAATGGGGGCATTACAAACACGTTACAAAGATCAAGCATGATCATGCATATCCTTTCCTAAGATATCTCATGCATATCTTATAAACGGTACTAACTATTTTATACTAACGGTACTAACTATCTGATCAGTACTAACATTTTGTATTGTCAGTACAAATTACAACTTGCGGTACTAACTAATATAACTAACGGTACTAAGTTAGGAATGCATAATTCCCAACAAAGCCCACTCATTTATAATTCATTATTTGCATAAAGAAGTGTCCCAATTTATGTAAATAATGAATCGATAAACTTATGATTCGGTTATTTACAATTTATTTATTTAAATAAATAGGCGTCCCAATCCTTTCAAATAAAGAGATTATAAATCATCCTACTTAATAATTTCCGATGCAATACGCGTACTCACATAACCTTCAAGGTGGTGGATGACATGATGATGCATGTGCTCTAATGAGTATAGGGCGAGTGTTTAAAACTCGTCTTCGGAGACGAGGAGTAAAACTATCAAGTAAGAACGACATAGAGTTCAAGATAGTTAATAAGTACTCGGTTAGAGTAAATAAGATAAAGGTCTTCATGAACGAGTCAACATAGCAATTATCATATCAATCCTCCTATTACAAGTCCTGCCCATACAAGACTTGTAATACTTAGATTCATACCTAATTCCATGTAAACAAAATTATGACGGTTTTCGTGTAATACGATATTGTATAAAGTTAAAAAAATATTTTTAGAAACCATTGTTTAACTTACAATGTCTGAGAACGAAGTGAGACCATTGTGCAAATCACAATGTCTAAAAAGTAAAATGAGACCATTATGCAACTCATAATGTCTAAAAAGGTAAAATGAGACCATTATGCAACTCACAATGTCTAAAAAGTAAAATGAAACCATTGTGCAACTCATAATGTCTTAAGAAATGTTCTGGTATTTATATAAATAACTCTTATATAAATAAATGCATGATATACGCACAAGGATGTAAGCATATGTATTATATATATGTACGACATGTAAGCACTTAGTGTAACAAGTAATGTAAGCAAGTAAGCAAGTAGTGCGTATGCTCTTTGAAAATGTTTGATGTGATGCAATGTTTGTGAAAACGGTTATAGTCTAGTTAACATATGCAAACTAGTTCTCTATAGCCAGTGCTCTGATACCAATCTGTAACAACCCCAAAAAATGTGTCGCATCGAAAATATGTCTGGGAGTGTTACTTCATAATATAACAGCACAAGATACAAGAGAACGACCTCTAAATGTGTCGTTTGAAAAGTAATCTCGTTGATTTTCTTGAAATTG